>LRSR01002734.1:0-14190 GCA_001579985.1 Hypsibius dujardini
ATATAGAATTACGAACAGCGTACGCATCATTAATCGCCGGACTCGGATGTACCAGTTGACACCGTAAAACACTTGCATACGAATTAAACACATGATAATGTCGCGAACCGAAAACAAACTTTCCGAAATTGGTTGTAAGGCACTATTTTTAAGGCAAGAAGCAGGAATTCGGCCAAAAAGATCGTTAATGGCAACAGTTGTAGGGAACTCGCCGTACGTGAAATAGGGGCGAACTCAGTCACCAATGTCGGGATCCCGATCAAACAATCAAACAATCAAATCAAATCAAGCTGGGGTCGTTCGATTTGATTTGTTTGAGTGGTTTTCAAATTTGATTAATTGATTTTTGTGAACATTACCAATGTCCGAACTTTGCCAATTTTCAAAGAAATTTGCTTGTTTGAATTGTTCTCATTACAAATGTACCTGCAGGGTACAAAAGCATCAAGATTTCTGCTAAAAGACTATACTTCTTAGATAAAATATTTGTAGGATCACAAAATCAAATAAAAAAGAAATCAAATCAAACAGAGTCTCCGTTGTTTGATCGCATCCCTACTCGTACAACGACTGATTCTGCGACTGCGACTGCCAGTACTAGGGATGGCATCAAATGACGAAAGCTATAGTTTTGATTTGATTTGATTTTGAAAGTCATTTGATCATTTGATCATTTGATCTATCACTCCTTCTTGCATGAAAATGTGATTTGATTTGAATTTGACATTTGACATTTGCCATTTGCCAGTTGATGCAATCCCTAGCCAGTACACACACACATTTTGATGTTTCCGGGGGATCTTCAATAATTCACGTCAATCGTTCATCACCGATTATTACTACCTCGTACTGACCGCGAACGCACGCATAATTTGTCAACCCCCAGAGAGTGGGATTATGAATGTCGCCAATACTGCACGTGCCCGAGATTGTGCTCATCCAACGGTGCTGTCTAACCGCCACAAGCCGCACGCATGGTTCCCTCGCCGGTACGATACGAGCCTCCTCCACGTGTGTGTAAAACAGCACATCCGGCCATTATTTATTGTGACGTGACTACAACTCGGTCGGTTGTTTTCGTCTCCTCTGCTGTTTAGGTTGACACTCAGCGGCACCTGGAGGAGAACTACAGCTGGCGCGGCGCCGGTCTCGCCGCACAGCGGCTCAGCCTGGAGGACCCCAACCACCTGGACGAGCATGTGCGTGCGACCCTGCGACGGCTGTCACGGTTCTCCGGGACGGGCTCGTCGGGACTCTCCATCACTCCGTCGGAAGTGGAGCGACTGCAGCGGACCTACGTCGCGGCCTACAGCACCCCGCTGGGTGACACCATCATCGAGGAGGGTGTGCTGGACTACCGAGCCGAGCCGGACCGGAGCATCAGTGTGGACGTACTGGAGGTGCCGTTGATGTCGTCGGCGTCATCGTCGCCGCGACTGCCGTCGAACGGTGACGATTCCTACGTGCATCTTCTCAAGACGGTCCACCCGAAGACCTTCAAACCGGCCGTCGCGCCGGCGACCTCGCTCGATCAGCTGAATAAATAGTTTTGAGTGTCGAACCAATCAAGGAGTGCTTTTGTTCATGTCGTCTTCCTTGTTATAGATCCCTCAGTGTTTAACGTTCGCTGTGCACTCGCTGTTAGAAATCCCCGCGCGAGTGGATATCTTCCCGTGCCAGAGTTGTCTGTTGTCTTATTGTTTAATGTACACTACGTCAATAGGTGAAATAGTAAAATAGTAAGACGGCACCCAGATATTTAACCAGAGACGAATGAGCATATCACAGACATAGTTGGGATAATGTTGCCACGAAGCAGCGGGATAACCATTGACCCATTTAGAAAGAACTGCGAGGCTGACGGTCGGGTGAGTACGACATTCGTTTGACAGTGTCTTAGCGGCGACGGACTCTCGCGGCTGCAGAATATTGGACGAGAACACCGAGGACCGAGGGCGAGCAGACAATTCCGTAGCGAGTCTGTGAGGTGGTTTTTACAGTGCCAGTGATAAGTGGTCAGCAATCACATTGATAATCTTCATCACGATTAATCTAAGAATGGCAGTCTTTGGACGCCAAAGAGCCAGGGCCGTCGAAAGAGGCCTGGTTGCAGAAAAACGAGCAGCCTGGTTGCAAAAAAACGAACAGCCCTTTTCTAGTTCCCGTCGTCGTGTGAGACTCACTTTCAGTCGGTAATTTTGCTGCCGAAATTGAGCGTCTCTACCAGTTCCCGCTAAGATGTTCACCCTCGTCGGTGTAGCTGCAGCTACGTTGCTGGCTCTTATTCAAGTGACTAGTACGTAATCCGACGATACCAATTTTTTATGAGTAGAATATTTTTATGACTTTCGATTATGATTTCCATTTTTGTATCACTTCTAGGCGGCATTGAAGTGACCTGTGGAGACCTGGGGCGCTTCGATTCTGGGGGAGACTTTTACAATGTCATTCACAGGTTAGCACAAGATAGCGTTTATTTAATATTTAATTAATCAATTAAATTTAATTATAACTGGCGGTTATATTTTGTTTATTTAATTATTTAACTTCATTAACTCCGTCGGTGTCTCGTGGTGTTTATAAGCCCGTTACATTTTGTTTAAGTAATGTTCTCGTCGTGTCTGTAGGCCTTTTCCGTCGGTTCCGGTGTGCGCCTTGGCGGACGAGTTTTGCCTCCGTTTGACCACTCGACGGAACCCGGAGGAGGTGCAGATTCTCAGTGCCGACAATACCAGCACTATTCGGGACTCCAACTTCCAGCCGAAGAAGGCGACAAAAATCCTCATTCACGGATGGCTGGATAAATGGAATCGACCTATTTGGAAGGTACCCACTTGCTTTTGATGCCTGTGTGCCCAAGTTAAAGCCATCCTTTAAGCTTTGGCCCAGCAAAATAGGGGGATCCGAGTTCGGGCCAATTTCAACCAACGCGACCAGATGATTTAGATCGATCAATTGATTGAGCAAATTTATCTTTTGGCGGTCAAGTGTCCTTGATTGATTTCTTGAGTGTTTTTCAATGCCGAAAATGCCCCCCAGCCTAGTAAGTCACGACCTGTAACGCCAACCAATTTTTGTTCTGTTTCTGTTTTTGTTCTGTTTGATTTCCGTTCTGTTTGATTTCCATTCTGTTCTCCGACGGTTGGGGGAGTTCAATCAACAATCAATCAATCGTTGAGAAGCAGCAGCACGCGGTAGCTGAAATTAGTTCGAATTCGGACCCTCCTATTTTGCTGGGCCAAAACTTAAAGGGTGGCTTTAACTTGGGCATATAAGCATTAAAAGCAAGTGTGTACACTGTATGATCAGTCTGCAGAAAATTGGTTTTTTTGCGCAACCTTCGAACGTCAAATCTGATCGGCCAGGCCAGCGACCTTTCCTCGTCTGTTCGTTTCAATATCACAGTAAACTTCCCCCTTTCTTTTAGGCGATTGCCTCAGAGCTGCTGAAAGAGGGTGACCACAACGTAATTCGCCTGGATTGGTGTACGTATGAAAGTTACGTTACAGTTAGTTTGTATACTCTATTCGTTCCTGGAGAAATTCCCTTTGACGATTCTGCCGGAAATTGAAAAGTTAAGTATTATCTTAGAATTTTATTTTCCATTTTTCTTTGCAGCTGAAGGCAATTGGTTCCCGTACGTTCAGGCTGCCGGCAATCTGCGGTTGGTCGGCGCGTACGCCGCCAAGTTCGTCCACCACATCGTGACGGTCTACAAGGTTAACCCTAAAGACATCCACATCATCGGTCACAGGTTAGTGCCGGTGTTCCCAAAACCACCACTTCAACTGTAATAAAAAACGGCACGTCAAAATTGCAAGGCAATCTTACGACGTGCATTGACAAACCTATTTTCCTGTCATTGTACCGTCTTTAAATTTGAAGAGATCCATTATTATCTGCTCTGGTCATTGTTACCTTTTAACTGGATTGATAATTCCTCCGCTTAATCCTTTTCAGTTTGGGATCGCACGGAGCTGGTTATACCGGTTCTTTCTCCCAGTCGGTCTACAACATCACCGTCGGACGTATCACAGGCCTCGACCCCGCAGGGCCTTACTTCACCGCTATGCCGGAATCCGTGCGCCTCGATCCCAGCGACGTAAGCCGGGTTCTTCGACGAACATCTCGCATATGGCCCTTTCTGACCCAGATTACTTTCTATATTCTGCACAAATAATTGTCTGTTTCATCATTTTTGGATAGGCGGAAGTTGTGGATACGGTATGGTCATTTTCTTGTCGGCAATGTTTCTCTGATGGTCAGCAATCAGGCAAACCGTTACGCAATTGTAGATGATTACCAACGGAGACAAGCTCTTGGCTATGGGCTCTCCCGACGCCATGGGACACCTGAATGTCTGGCCCAACGGTGGTGTCAATCAACCTGGCTGCGTCCCTGGGTACCAAAAGCAACGATTTCTCGTGTAAGTATCGCGCATTCATATACGTTGTAAATGTTCTCTTTTCTTTGCCAGTCTCATTACGACCATGATGCCACTGACGCAGACCATATTCTCACTGCCCGGTACCTCCGCATTTTCCGTGGACCGCTCGAATCCGTTTGGTAAGCCTGCAAAAGCGCTGCGCACTAAATGCTGAGCCATTGTCCTCCGTCTGGTGTACCCAAGCTCGTTGTTAGGGTACTTACCCAAGGTCGGTGTTAGGGTACTTACCCAAGGTCGTTGTTAGGGTAGTTACCCAAGCTCGTTGTTAGGGTACTTACCCAAGCTCGTTGTTAGGGTACTTACCCAAGCTCGGTGTTAGGGTGGTTACCCAAGCTCGTTGTTAGGGTAGTTACCCAAGGTCGTTGTTAGGGTACTTACCCAAGCTCGTTGTTGGGGTACTTACCCAAGCTCGGTGTTAGGGTGGTTACCCAAGCTCGTTGTTAAGGTACTGTTGGCGTGGTTCGGTTGCAACCGCGTAGTAACTTGTTCAATCAACCAATCAATCACCCGCAGTAATGAATGGCCACCGCGGTTTTAATGTGTTGCAACCGAACCGTGTCAACACGGTGTTAGGGTACCTGGTCATTCGCGATAAACAATCGGCTCATTTACTTAGACATCTTGACTGGATTTTTCGCCCTCCAACATTCGCTGTCCGTTAAGAGTAACCTTGTGCGAAACCTCGTCCTCAATGTGATCGACCACACCGGATGCAGCCATGTTCGCGCTCTCCAACTTTTCCGGGGCAAGTGTCAATCTGTTGAACAATTGTACCACAACTACCGCTGAATGGGTACTTTAGTCACGCTGAAATAATTCACGCCGATCACGGTTCTTCTCCATTATAGACTCCATCGACAGTTCAGTGTGCAACACAAAGGCCTACGAATGCGACAGCTACGCCTCGGTCAGTCCCGTTTGATTTCCCGATTTTCACGCGTTCGATTTGAGGTTTTATGAGAAAAGGATGTAGCTGAAAACCAGTCATTTTGTTAGCATATTTTGTCTTCGAAAAAGTGGCAAGGACTTTTTCAATAGTTCAGTTCGCTTTAGATGTTCTCTTTTTTTCGTTCCGTTCGTTCCGTTCGTTCCGTTCGTTCCGTTCGTTCCGTTCCGCTTTTAATTTTCTTTCTATATTCTTTTTCGCAACAGTTTTTGCAGCCGGACAGCGAATGCGCTCAATGCAATCGCTCTTCCGTACCGAGCTGCACCCCTTGGGGCTACCACACCAACCTGTCGCTATCGTTGGGCGGGATCCGCCAGAGAAACTTCTACACCGCCACCACTGCTCGCTCTCCCTACTGCTGTAAGCTTTCCATTAATGACTTGAAAATCGGAACAGTTATCTCCACACCGCATACAGAGCTCTGTAAACATACTGGGTGTGTTGTTGTTGCAGCGAAGCCGAAAATTCAATTCACACTGCAAGCCTTGCCGGCCGAGACGACTAGCGGAAAAGTCTACGTCACGCTGTACGGAAGTCACGCCACCAGCTCCAAGCTCCTTCTCACCCCGCGGTATGATCGCCGTTTTTTATCCGTTTTTTTCATCCTTCCTATTTTTCATAACTCTGTGGGATTTCTAAGCCTGTCCGTTTTTTTTCCCACCTTCGTCTAGGAATGTTGACTTAAAGGCCGGCCAGACCTACTCCTTCTTCCCGCAGCTGTCCAGGGAGCTGGGCACGCTGGAGAAGCTGGTCTTCTACTGGGAATCCAGCCGTCTCGCGCTGCTGGACCGTGTCAAGCCCGACCGTATCCACCTGGAGGGGAGCATCCTCGCCACGGACCAGGACGGCACCGTGACGGTTTTCCAGCCGGCTCGCACGGATGTGGAGTCGCGGAAGAATTTGCCGACTAAGTTTCTGCGCTCGTATGAGCAGTGAAGATTAACTTGTGGTCGCGTCAGTTACAGGCTCCATCTTGAACATTTAATCAACTTTGAATGGGTCTTAAGATTTTACCGTTGCTCAGAACCCTTAAATTCTTTCAAAAATAGATGTATAGCTGAGTCAAATTTCAAATAAATTTTAGTTAAAATTATTAAGTTTTCCATACGATTCCCCCAAGCCCGTCGCGCCACTGGATCAGTTCGTCATCGGGATCCTCGTGACCCTTTGGTACATACATCCCGTAGCAGATGTCCCATCCCGCACGGTCCGCTCCCACACGAAATAAGGCCTTGTGGCTCGGGACATTTTGCTCTGACACCAAAGCGAACGGCAGTTCGACGCCCAATTTGTGAGCTATCTGGCACCACTCGTAGGTCAGGATGTGGAACAGTTTGTGGTTACGGTATTCCGGAAAGACGTATGCTGCACAGAAGACGAAATCTGCTCCGGTGATGGCGTAGGCTGCCAATTTTCCATCCGGATTGAAAATGCCCAGGGTCGGGAAGCCAGTGTCAAAAAGGTACTGCATGTACTCCAACGTGGCTCGCGTTCGTCCGCCATGAGCCCAGATGGAAGCCACTGTTTCCAGGTGGTGCCGCTCAAGAGGTTTCAGAGTGAAGCCTTCGGGAAGTGGGGGACTAAACGGCATGAAATGAAGACACTTTTTAAAGGGGGTGGCTTCTATTCCCTACCATTCCCTACCATTCTTCACCGAAGTCAATTGCCCCCACCTCTTCATTTATTTACCGTAGAGTCCCGACGCATCCGTGGTGCCTACGTCATCACACAGTAAAACGACCTTTTTGATTGATTGTAGAGATGTATGGCCAACCAGGTCTGATTTACTGGGGGGTCCAAAACGTACCACGTATGGAGCGGGACTTTACAGTATATAAACCCCCATCTATTGCTAAATAGACAAACAGATCGACAGACAGACAGACAGACAGGCAAATAGGCAGACCGACAGACCGACAATTTGTCTGTAGTTCAAGGCAAATTACTACAAGTGTTTTTGCTGTCTGTCTGTCTGTCTGTCTGTCTGTCTGTCTGTCCGTCTGTTTGTCTGTTTGTCTGTTTGTCTGTTTGTCTGTCTGTCTGTCTGTTTGTCTGTTTGTCTGTTTGTCTGTCTGTCTGTCTGTCTGTTTGTCTGTTTGTCTGTTTGTCTGTTTGTCTGTCTGTCTGTCTGTCTGATTGAAGCCCTGGAGGAGCTTAACCTGTATCTAGTCTGAGGCTGGTTTATAAAAAGGAAAAGTGGAGTCCGTAGTTAATTACATATGACTTTTCATATCAAGGCTAGTTTCTAGAAACGAAAGGCGGGGACTATAGCTAATCCAAAAAGGGTGGGGTTTTCATATCGGTAAGTGGATGGTGGGGACCATAGACAAATAGTCGGGGAAAGGTGGGAAATGGTCGAGACTAGAGTCTCAACCTTTTTTAAAATATATTAAATTAGGTGCAAACTTGAAAAAGCTCGGGCAAAAAGCCAATTACCCGGGATTGAGTTTTTCGTGTCGGAAGACCACAACGAAAGCTTGTAAGTCCTCTCGTTCTTCATGCCCCATGTAGCTCCCGTGTACTCGGCATATTTCCGCCAATTTTGGGTAGAGCGATCTTGACACAGCTAAAACGTTTGAGTCGTTTAAATGGTTTGATAGTCTTCAAATAAATATAATTCGACCGTACGGTAAAAAAATGTGGGCTTGGACCAGTCCACAACTCCCGGCTCTTGCAGAAGGTTCCCGAGAGCTTCTTCGTTGATTGCAAAGAACGTGTGCGCTGTGTGGCACATGAATCGTGGAGGGATTGCCTGGTTGAAAGACTCATTTATATCTTCCGTTACTCGCTATTGTGTCTTCCGGTAAGGGATTAAAATACGGAGATTCGGGTACAGCGGAAACCCTCACCACATTGTTCTGGTTCTTCTTCGGCCTGGCAATACTGGCCTTATGATTGGGAAAGCAGTCTGAAACATAGACGCACTCTAAAATAGTCTCTGCATAGTGTAACTGTATAAGAACTAGAGAAATTGAAACAATTTACGTACCTACGACAAACTCGATTCCAGGCCAGGCAAACTGGTTCTTCAGAAGGTGATTTTGAGCGAGATAATAGATCTGTATTAAACAATTCCGCGATCGGCAAAGCTTTTCAACATCGAACGTTTAACCGCACACTTTGGACATCGAAGGGAAGGAAAGTACTGTACCAGTACCGTATGCTCGCGATCTCCAGGGACACTTTTCTGCCTTACCCGCAAATTTTAACCAACCCGGGCCGTGCCTATTCAGTGCCGCTCACCAAATTAGCATTGTCGGGACAAATATACGGAAAAGCACAACTGCACAATCAATCAATCGAGCACAACGAGTAAGCTGTACGAAATCAGCCAATCAGAGAGGAGTAAATTAGACTGAACGTTCAATCGAGTGCAGGGCCATACCGAGAGAGGCGGGGCTTAGCTGTCCCTTGAGATCGCGAGCATACGGTATGCCTGAATGGTGCCATTCACATATTACGTAATCAAAGGAGGGTAGGTGGGTGGTCTGGACCCTTGATTACTCACCAGTAAAATAGGCCCCGCCCTTCAGTATGATTTTGATTATCTGGGTAGGTGGGTGGTCGAAAAAGGCCACTTTTTGATTATGTGAATGGCGCCAAACTTACAGGTAGAGTTTCCGGCCAATGTGATTTGAGTTCCTCGACGAAGAGTCCAAGTTCTTCCTCTTCAATAATGTGCATAGTTGTTTCTACCGCGACGCTTATTAAGATGGTTATCAAAAGTGTTTAGGCTGGTAAGGCGATCCACTGGTTTACGGAAAATGTAGGATGTCAGCAGTGAAAAATTCACTTCCAGCTAATAAGCTCAGGTATGAGAAGTACGAGCAGGTGAGAAGTACGAGTAGGTGAGAAGTACGAGCAGATGCACTTAAAATTCAGTTCCAAGACTCGAACTGCCGCCGTCAGCAATTTCCAAGCATTTTATCGCGAATAAAATCTCGGAAAAGCGACCAAGGCTGGGAAAAGGTCGATCTACCGCAATAGTTCAGTCATCGTGTACAAAGAAACTGAAGAGGTACGCCACCCAATTCGGTACGCCACCGAATAAGCCGGTCTACGGAATGGGAAGTGCGCGTGGATACAGTCTGAATGTCCCAGCGAAAAGCAATCTCCCGCAGCTTGCTCATATTATTATCTTTCATAATGGTGCAACATACAAACTAACAATAAAGTGTGGAGAATACTTTAGTCTGGCGACGAATCCATCGATCCAACACGTGGACCGTTGTGTCGACCAGTAGGTGGCACCTCGAACTCCTTTGCGTTGGACTGGCAAACCGACGTTTTAGCCACTTGGAACAACCCTGCTCCTAATAGCATAATAAGGCGCACGACATAATAAGGCGCACGGCAATTTAAGGCGCACGGCAATTTAAGGCGCACGGCAATCTAAGGCGCACGGCAATTTAAGGCACACAGCAATCACTGTTGTTTATATATTAAATATTTTAATTCGAAAATATTAGCGTTCGTTGAATTCGGTCACGGTTTCTATCGTTGCTATTTGTTTACAGTAGCGTTGATTGTCTCATTATGACTCTTGTGAATCTGAAGGGGCGAACGGTTTTAGCTCGAGATTTGAGGCCCAAAAAAAGCTGAAACAGATTGTGTCCGTGAGTGCAGTGCAAGTGTACTCAGTAAGTAGGGCATCAAGACAGATCTCTGTTTTGGGTTGCAATTCTGCCGCGGCGTTTTGGCTCCAGCTCGCGCCGTCGAAACAAGACAAATTATAATCAAATATTATTCCACAGCCAGTAATAGTACAGTGACACATACACAACACATGGTGAGTGAGGGGCGCGGCGCACCCTTTTCACACTTACGTTTTCCTCCCCGCGATTCATGAAAAAAAGTGTCGCCGGGATCCTCTGCTTACGTAGTACAGTCGGTACCACATTAAAAGCAGAAGGGGAAAAAGAGCGTAAGCGAGTGGATTTTGGGTCGCCCTCCCTCTCCTCTCTCTCGAGCGTGCGCGCGCGCGCGCGATCGAGTCCGTCATCCCTATTACGCGTCTCCCGTCTTCCTCGTCATGCCTCTCTTCCTCCCGACGTCTGATATATGCACACACACACACACACACACACACACACACAGAGACACAGACAGACAGACACATACACACAGACACACAGACAGACACACACAGACATGCACACAAGGTTCTTCCAGCACATACACATACACACGTCCCGGAATGGGGCCGCCGGAGCCGGGAGGTAACGCGCTCGCGCTCGGGCGGAAGAGCGCCAGACACACACACACACACACGTAGACGCAGCGACAGACCGACCGTCCGAGGGGACGCCGTCGACGACACGCGGGGGGAAGAATCGGGGAATGGGGAGATCCGGTTGCATATTGCACATTGAGGCACAATCGATCGCGGGGCTCTGCTCTATTTGATCGGGTTGGCATGGCCTCTCGTCGCCACGACTCATCAGAGCTCCTTCTTGTATATCCATACACGAATGGTACCCCCCGTGCATAGAAACGGGCTCTCCCGTCTCATAGCGGGCCGGAATTTGCAACATGCGGGGGGGAGACGATCCCAAAATGCCAATACGTCGCCATGCGCGTATCCCACACTGTATGCAGTAGGCTGCGTATTCAAATGCGCAATACAGTTCGGGGGAACCCTAAAGAAAATTAAGAGTTGGGGGAATATGTGTTTTTGGGGGGCTCTCTCTTTTCTATCCCGTTTCCCACATACACACACACACACATACCACTCCCTCCATTTACTTTGCAGTATGTAGCGTCCTTTCTCTTTATGCATATGCACATAGTCTTTTTTCTCCGGGAGGCCTCGCCTCTCTCTCTTCCTTTCTTGACTGTCTGACGGTCCTCTCGCTCCCCTTTCTCCCTATGAGCCTGAGAGCGTACCCCTCCCTCTCTCTCCCTTGTTTCCGTCTTTCCCCTTTGCGTCATCCTGTTTTGCTGACTTGTAGGCTTTTATCACACACATACACATACACATACAACAGCAACCGCCCGTGCGATATCGCGCAAACGAGTGAGGAGACGGGGAAGAGAGGGAGAGCGCGCGGGAGTTAAGCCCGGACAATTAAACGGAGGCATATTTTCTTCTCTCTTTTTTCTTCTCTCCTTCCTTCTCCAGCGCTTTTTTGAATTTCTACTTCCATCATCTTGGAGAGTGTGCGTATATGTACATATGAGCACATAAATTCGAGGAAATATGGATTAGCAGATATATATTCTGTATATATGCATGTATGGGGGACCTTTGGGCTGGGGTTCGCGCGCACACACCACGTAGACGCCAATACCCGAGGACGGACGGACGGACGGACGGACGACAACGACGACGACACACTCTATCAGTTTATATCCATACCTCCCCCCCCCAACATATGACCCGACCCCACGCCATATATATATCAGCAGATGAGTTTTAATGGGTCCTCCATTTTGCGGGAATAATTACTTGTGCAGTTGCTGGAGCAGTCGGCGCGGTCGTCCCCGTCACGGCGACGGACCGAAGCCGACTACTACTGCTGCTATTTCCCAGGAGGACTGTCGCCGCGTCGCTGACTGCTGGGCTTCATCATCAACACTCTCTTTTGATTCGGATTACTTCGTTGTGACTTCTTCTTCTCTTTTTGGTGGTGCCGCGGATTTTCCCGTATTTTATTCAGCGTCGTGGCACGAACCGTTGTTGTTGTTGTTGTTGTTGGGGAGCGCTTTCGGTGGGATACCTGGCGGCGGTGATACCCAGGGTGGAGGACGATCGGGAGCCCGTGATAATCGGGGCAGCCTGATTAGCCGCTGCTCCCGTCAATCATGGCAGACATGCCGATGCCCGATTTGAGCAATTTGACGGAAGAGGAACGTCGCCAGATTGAGGAAGTCATCAACCGGCAGAAGCATGAAGAGGCCAAGGATAAGGAAGTCGTCCAGTGAGTAAATAATTGTATACAGTCAATGTGGAGTCCACTTCGTTTCCTTAAATTCGATTAGGTCTTACTGCTCAGAATTGTTTCTAAGTTTTTTAAGTTTTTTTTCTCTCGTTTACCCTTTTCTCTTGTTACCTTGAGTACACGGTAAATTAAGGTGAGAAAAATTCGTATTAGAAATACCTTATTAATAGCAAGGTCATTTTTCAAAAATTTTACCCTGATACCAGAAGACTTGAACGACCCCGTTTATTTTTTTGAGTAATTCTATGCAGTTCAGTATTGTTTTCAACGAAATTTGTACAAAAGATGAGCTGAACACGCTGTTGTTACGACGACCGGACTTGTTGAGTGTGTGTGTGTGTCTGTCTGTCTGTCTGTCTGTGTGTGTGTGTGTGTGTGTGTGTGCGCGCACACCAGCAATGAAATTGATGATTGTCTGTTCCCAGCTCGCGTTTATTGATTTTTTTCTGCGTTACAAATTATACCTCAGTTACTGTAGACACGTACCGAAAATTTTTTCCACTTGATTAAAGTGGGCGTGTTGGGTTCCCTATAGACACACGATCATTGTTGTCTCATTACATTGTGGAGAACTTGTAAACCTTCTGTGTCAATAATACACAGACAGACAGACAAACAGACAGACAGACAAACAGACAGACACACAGACACACAGACAGACAGACAGACATACCTACAGACATACAGAAACACAGACACACAGACAGAGACAGACAGACAGAGAGACAAGCAGACAGACAGACGCACACACAAACGATATCCTACTCCCGCCCTTTGGTTCCCCGAACGAACAACTTTCCACAAATCTCGTAAACATACATTGTATGAGTCACAATGCATTACCAGATAATTCCACGAATTTAACATCTTCCGGAAACGTGGAAAAACTGTGTATTTGCAGACACAAAATGGGTTTGTTGATGACGGGCTTTTTTGTGTTGTGGTTTTTAGGAACCTGGCTAACGAGGTGAAGCAGATTGAGCAGCGTGTGATCCAGCAGAAGACGCAGCAACCCTTCAGTGGCCTTCTACCCGATCCCAATAAGGAGGGTCTCTGTGATATTTGTCAAAAGGTCAAGTTTTCCGACGGCATCGGACATCAGTGTAATTACTGCCGCCTCCACTGCTGCGTACGGTGCGGCGGACGCGTTCCAATCAAGAACGGCAAAGTAAGTTAACCTCTCGCGCGCTGTTCTTCTGTCACTTCCGTTTGCATTGAGCTCGTTCGCTCACTCCCCAACCGTCGAAGAGAGAGAGAGAGAGAGAGAGAGAGCTGGGCAAGCAGGAGAGGGAGAGCCAAAGAGCCGGGCAACCCCAGCTCTAAATGCGACCCATTTTACCGTACTTCCATCATACAATAAACCCCAGCGCGCGAGCTCACCGCGCGTCGCTCGCTGTTGCCTTGCGCGCCCCGACTCATCATCAATCGTTTTTCTCTTCTGTGTCTGTGCGCGAATGTCTGTGTACTGTAATGTACTGTATGTGTGTGTGTGTTGTTACACTCTTAAATCGCTTCTCCCAACACACCAATCCCCCGCGCTTATTCCCTTTTCCTTCCGCTCGGACGGACTCGAGCGCGTCGCGCGTCAACCGACCCGATGTAAACTACAATACACAATTGCCCCAAGACTGTAAGCAGCGCAGCAGCACATCTTTCTCTCTCACACACACACACACACACACACACACAGAGGCAGAGGGAGAGAGGGACAGGGACCCCGTCAGTATCGTTTACAATTTTGCGCGGGGAACCCTTGACGAGGGATTCTTTCCGTGAGGGAGAAGTAAACGCTCGGGTATATATTTAGCAAATCGATCGACTCGCTAGGAATCTAAAACAAACTTGCGAAATATCTC
>LRSR01002735.1:0-20141 GCA_001579985.1 Hypsibius dujardini
ACATTGATATCGTCAGGGTGCTTTTGTTTGCGTGAGCCATTTGGAAGGATATTGGATAGACAATGGCCCATGTGCAACTGATGGAGATCAGGGCATGAGTGTGAATGATGCCGGCATTGAGAATGCCCAAGCAATACCGGGTGGAACCTTATTCTTGACGGAAACTTCCAACTACTCCCATTTCACTGAGAAACAAAAACACCAAAAACTAAAACAGCCAAAAGATAGATAAATTTACACTCTAAACTAAATTTAATCATTTTGTTTCAATCCGACAATTTATCATGAGGCCATGCACTGAAATCGAAGATGACCAGAAATTAGCGATATCCCATGTTAAATTTTTGCTTTTGTGCCTCCCACTCTTTCCCTAATATCTTTTTCAGCTTGTGTTTGTTTCCAATGAAACTAAATGTTTTGAGTTACTTTTTTAATTTCCGAAACCATATTTTCGCTGATTTGACATTAGAATCGTCATCCTCGCCCCTCCCCCATTACCTAAACTACTGTACAAATGTAAAACTTTTGGACGGAGACCCAAATCTGCTGATGATGATGAATTTTGGGTCGACGTTGGATTTTGAGTCCTGTAAAAACTGTTCTGACTGTAAAAGCTTTAATCTTGGGAAATAGTTAAATTAGACTAATTTTGACATTGTCGTTCTCAAAACTTAATTTGAAATCAATTGGGGCATCAGCAGAATTTTTTTGGACGTCAGGGGGCGGAGCTACAGGTTATTATTGAGCCTGACAGGAAACTTACGAATGACATTCCAGAAATGACGAACAGCTCCGTCCTAGACACCCAAAAAAATATAATGTGCTTGTGCCAAACGATTATATATATGTGTGTGGGCAATCTATAGAATATGCGAAAGTGCGTATAGGTGAAATTCCGAGAAGACTGTCGAGCGCAACCCTTTCTAATCGATCACTGACCATTTTAATCATCCGGGTAGATTTCAAGACACCTCGCACACATTTACATTTATTGCAAACATTGGATATACCTTGTTTGACAACTGAAGATTCAGTTTAAAATCTACAAAAAACATTCAGACAAAACTCTTTGCCTTCTTTGATTGGCTGCGGAAGGTCACCCGCCTCTCTAGCGCCACTCGCATTTTCCTTCGCAGCACGATCCAAAACTATCGTTGCAAAACCACTTGTGGTGTGCCGGAGTGCAAAAGCTGCAGATAATCCACCCCGACCAACACCTTCCCACCGTGACATCACCACACTCTGCCCCGTTAAGTGGCAGGCAATTGTGCCTTCGGGGCAGTCCCTCTTAAGTCGTTGTAGTGGTGGAGAACTAGAGATGTTAACGGTTCGAACCGGAGCGGTTCGGCTCGGTTTGGTTCGGTTTGGCGGGCAAACCGGTTTGAGTTTTATCGGTTGAGTTTCCAAACGGGAGCAAACCGGTTTGAAACCGATTGGAAATATACCGGGCACTAATGCCCTGAAATTAAATTTGGAGAATGAAAACTGGAAGTTTGTAGAACATTTTGCGAGAAATGATTGCTGATTCACTAGAACACATTAAGCATTCTAAGTTTTCCCTCTGAAAAATATAAATTCAAACCGGGTTTGGCAGTGTTTTCAACGAAAATTAAAACGTACCTGAAAATATGCAGGTATAAACCGGTTTAAACCGGTTTGGTTCGGTTTCGGTCAAAATTGAAAACGGTTTGAATCGGTTCGGTTTAAAAACCCAAACCGAACCGGTTTAAACCGGTTCGACTAAACCGTTAACATCTCTATGGAGAACTAGGCTTTCCCGCAGCTGAATGTAGCGTATATACGAAAAACACGTTTAATTATGCGCCAGTGTAAAATGAATTAACACGTGAAGATTAACACACCCAACGAGTAACCGGGGGGGGGGGAAACTTTCGGACAGCTGCCTCAACCTAATTTATTTAGAGGGGTTGTGGGGGCACTTCCGTTTTTTCCTAAATTCGTGGTTGCGGGGGGTTTACTTTTTTTAGTAGCAAAGTTTATCGTATCCTCCCGGCCTCACGGGACAGCTAAGCACCGTCCCGTGCCACACATACACGCGCGCAGATTAAAATTGGGGCACACACACACGCACACGCACGATCACACATGTTTAAAATGCCACACAGTGCACATACAAATGCACACGGATTTAAATTTAAATTCAAATACGGGCGGAATGCATGCCCTAGAGCTTAAAACTGTCTCTTGAGGCCGAGAAGATACGGTACCATATGTCATGACTGCCCCCTAAAATGGGACCTGGAGAACATGAGCAATTTCTCTTCTTCCCGCAATTCAGGTTCCCCCCGCAATTTAAATTTTTAATGAGAAGCCCCACCCCTTCCCCCGGGCCAGGGAATTATTGTGCTCATAGGCTAAATCCGATGGTTTTGAGATTCCATTGTAATATGTTCGTTACAATATCCATTCTGCACTAATATTTTCCGAGGAGCCAAAAAATCTGACTGTAGAGATGGAGAAGTGAGTACGAAAGCGTGTAGTTAGCTGGTGACCCAAATTAGCACAGCGTTTGAATTTCTGTTCGGAATGGATAAGTTTAAACATTGTCCCAATTCTTAACTAAATATAAATTTTCAATTGATTGGAGTTCGATTTGCTGGTCCGCAACTTGACGTCCCCCAGTTTCTCAACGATTCCAAATGCCGATAATATAGAAAACAGTTCAGTTTATGGTATACAATTCACACGGGAAGATTCCGTTTTACAGGCTTTTGTTGTTATCACAACTGTAAAAATTGTATATTTTCGTGGTGTATTCAATGGAACCAGTAACGCAAAAACGGAGACAAGATTTTAGCCTTTAAAGTATGCTATTGTAAAACTGGAGAAATAACACGTTACGCTTTACTAGACGTCCCAGTGGCAGGCTCCGTTGCAGCATCCATTGAAGCGTCCGTTACAGGCAGGACCGTGGTTTTCCGGGCGGCAAAAGTTGCAGCTGAGAAAGTCATCCCAGCACTTTCCCTTCCAGATATGACCGCACTCTCGTCTGGTATTAAGGCAGACGACCTTGCCGTCAACGCAGTCCCTCTTAACTCGTTGTAGTCGTGGGGAACTTGATGCGGAACTGGTGAATGTAACGCACACGAAAAAGCAAAGCAAAGTGTTACGCATCTTTTGCCATGACAACCGATAATTTATCTACGCCAGAAATATATGCATATTTAATTTGGCAGCATCTCAAAAAATGATAAGTTGTTTTTCTTAAGAGTTTTGCTTACCAATCTCATCAGACGCCTCGGTGGGAGACATTAGTATTGGGATGGTTGCAATGCAGCTGACCAGAAGGAGGAACATCGTCATTTTTATTTTTACTGTGAGCCCTGGAGGGTGGTTTGTGCAAAGGCGTGGCACTGCGTACCTGTATTTTATACTTTACACAAATGGCAAACTACAGTATGATCGTTTCTACATTGAATGTTTTTGCTTGTCCACAGGAAATGATGATTCTTCCTCCCCAACCATGTTTTCCGCTTAAATTTGAAACAAATAAAGAAATATGAAAATAAAGAGAATGAAAGCTTCATGCTTGAATGGACATTCACACAATAGATCGTTCCTGATTTTGACTGTTTTCCAGTATCGGTCAGGAAGTGACAATTCTTCTCATCATAAATAACCTGCGTGCGTTTGCAGTATTCCGGCCATGACCCAAGTTAGGTAGGCTGATTCACGGAGGCAAGACTCTGCCTTGTGTGTGGAGTGGTTATTGAATTATGTTCAAATGACTTTTAAACTTGCTTTTAAAGTGAGCTTTTGAATTGAAAGTACACCCTCCAAACGATAAGGTAAACTTTACGTAATGATGCGAAGGGGGAGCGAAGAGAAGAGCGAAAATAAAAAGAGAAAAAACGGAACTAAAAGTAGAACCCTGCCGACGGTTTCAGCTCGGGGCGGCGAGCTATAAAAATAAATGCAAATGTATCCGAAGGTTCGCCTTCCCCGTGAGTCACGGAGATGCTGCCGCGTCTCCGTATAGGGAACGGGAGCACCCAGTTACACTCTTTCATGGAGTCGGAGGCATTTTAACGTTGAGCTATGGGATTAGTCGTGAAATAATCTCTCCCTATTTTCGTTGACATGAAATGTGTATTAATGAGTTAGCGCCGCGCTCCCAAACCTTGCAATTTGTCCATCGTCAAGACAAACAGCAAGGGGTCAACCACCGTTCGGCAAGCGAACAGAGAGGTTGGTAACCTCAAATAATTCAGAAATCCAGAATCGTGGAACGAAAGCCACGATCATGAAGTACGTCATGTTCGGCAAGCTGAAGACAACAATGCAAACTGTCAACAGGGTTAACATGGCGTACTTGTTGGACCTTTCTCGTCGTTGCACCTTGAATAGTCACAGCTCTTTCGAACGATAAAGCAATCGAGGCACCGTTATCACTCTTCAAGGTCATGGGGGCACGGGTTGGTCGTGACACGAAACCACATTCTGAGGCTTCACACGAGCGGACCGCTCGAGGACTGCTCGGGACCGGAACATCTTGCTAACCATGACAATAGGAAACGAGAGTATGATGACCGAAAGAGGCAGGGCAAACAAAATCAATTCCGTAACCTTTGAAAATGTTCGCAGCTGAACGTGGTTAAAGGTACATCCCATGACTTGGACGTCGACTCGGTAGTAGAGCGTGTCCATCAGCTAGAAAGGGCCTTCAACAGCGTGGGTATACAGCTACAAGACGGTACATACTGTCAGGCTAAAGCGGCGTGTATGAGCTGCTCTGAAAGACATCGGATAGACGATGGCCCAAGCTCTGTTAAGGGAGATGACGGCGTTTGAGTTTATGATTCCGGTGTCAAAAATGGTGATACTGTAGAGGTAGAATGAGCATGCTTTATTCCCCATATGCCATCCGAAAGGATAGAGACCAGATGCTACGGCTAACGGGTATTGAAAAAGTAGGGAACCCAAATTGGCTCCGAGAAGGTTTACGACGTAGATGTCAAACAGTACTGACCCTCCTCGGTGATGTCGAACGAACTGTATGATTACACCGATGTTTGCAATCGATCTAACGATGCAGATTGTGAGTAAAAATGTCGGTGTTAATGACCACAGTGGAACTAATGGACCGCTGCGAAGAGTTCCATTGTGAAAGATCACATTTGGTAAAGCTTTGGCGGAGCTGTTCAGATCCATGGGACAACCAGTGGTAGCTGGAGATTCAGTGGACATAACACGAAGCTCTACACATCAGCGCCCTCAACACGATATGATTGTCACACTAACTGACCTGCATTAAATCCAGTAAGCCCTTTATAACGAGAACATTTGCAGTAAATGTGGCAATCCATTCACAATCTATTATAAAGAGCACTCGAGTGTTATTAAACAAAATTTCGATCATTTGCGGAACACGCTTTCGGTAAGGAACATTTACACTGTTTCCCAGGAAGATATGAAAATAATCCCACAGACAGATAACGTGTCTTGATCACCATCAACTTTGACAGCTCGATCCGCGTTTTGACACGTTGGGCATGAACATTCTAACATTTCTAACTCCATCACGTGTTTATGCTAAGGATTGGTTTATTGAATATATACTGTTGTAACTGATGATATCGTAGGACTTTGCTGCACCATCTGGATTAGCAATGGAGAGCTTATTCAAGTGCAATCCAAATCATGTGATTAAGGGACTTGTTTCTCATGAGAAATCAAGAGCACGTTGTTAGTCAACCACGTTGATATAACAACCTTTTTCCGTATTTTTTTCTTTGTTGTTTCGATCGACATCCGTGATGGTGGTCAATCGACATCTGCAGCAGACACAGCCACAGACATAGACACAGACACAGCCACAGACATAGACACAGACACAGCCACAGACATAGACACAGACACAGCCACAGACACAGCCACAGACACAGACACAGCCACAGACATAGACACAGACGCAGACACAGACATAGACACAGACGCAGACACAGACGCAGACACGCTCGCAGCTTATGAAGATCTGGCCTGTTTGCTGTTCAGTTTGATGATGATTTCGCACCCCTTCTTCGCGCAGCATTGGAAATTCAATTTACCAAATACATTTTCACTCAAGTGATCAGCGTTAATAATGCAATCTGAAATAAATTGGATCGAAATTAAAATGGCGGACAATTCATGTATCGAAAGGTTCTCAGTCATGCGCAAGCTAAATCCATACACTAATGCATATTGAATATGTCCTTCCGAACGGCGTAATCAAGCGAATCTTCTTCCAACTCGTGATATAAGCTACTAGCACAGGATCGTCAGGTGAGCAACTCATTAATTCTTGCATTAATCTGTTCTTATCATCTTCTTCATTGTCTGTGTGAAGCTTTCGGAGCTTCCTAATCTGATTAAACTACTTTGCACTTTGGGGGCATGAGGCTAGTCCGGTTCGCAGTAAGATTAACTGGTTGCAAAGGACGTGCAGCGCACTGGGGTATTAAGATTAAAGTCCTCATAATTTCTTGTCATCTGGATAATTTAATTTCTTTCCGTGGTCGTTGCTGTTCATTCTATACATGGCCGGGGTAGGGGAGCTGGTGGTGCATTATAATACCGTAGATACGTTGGTTTCAATGCTTGAGGGATTATATACTGTTACGTACAATGGGCAGTATTTCATGACGGGATATTGCTAAAAAACATCAAGCGCACGTCGGGCAAAAATTCATAAGACAACCACTGACAAGGGGTCAATTACCTCTGTCAAATTCAGATCGCGCGAATAATTTCTTTCTCCTCGCTCGCACTCTGTTGAAATAATTTGATTGAAATCAGCAGAATATTTTTGGATGTATGGGGGCAGAGGCGTATCGATATGATTCTCCCCGATTTTTTTCCCATTGCCGTGGGTCAAATTTTCTAAAATCATAGTTGAAGAGGTTGTACTCAAGAAAAAAGTTAGGCCGCAATATGAATTTGACAAAGGTAATTGACCCCTTGTGAGTCGATTCTTATCAAGCAGTATAAGAAAACGATGCGGGTATGAGCGACCTTTCCATTCCCTTGTCATATGATGGTCCACCTCAACATGAAAATCTCAAGAGCGTTGTGATGGGCAGAGATTTATGAAGGATGGTCTCACAGTACAGGCAAGATGGCGTTGTCGAAGCTCGCGTCCGTTGGGCACGATCTCCTGCAGATCTGATGATCCGCCAGAAGTTCTTGACAAAATCCAAAGATCCATGAGAAAACTAGGACAACGACCTTGAAGGTCCCGGTCGTCTGAGGGATGAACATGAATCCCATCTGTAATACCAATTTTAACGAATGCTAGAAACAACTCATTTATTCAAGTATATTCCTTGACGAAGTTACACGAGTTGACGATGAATTATAACGTCATGGTTAACTGTGGGTGTCGGTGCAAATTAGACATACATTAAGATGGGTCATTGCCCCAATCGTGGCGTGCGCAGTTTGTCCATGGTCAAGACAAACAAGATGGGGTCTACCACCGTCTGACAAACAAAGAGTGAATTGGCCACTTCAAAGAATTCCGGAATCCAAAAACCGGGCAGGAATCCAGTGAGTAAGAAGTAGATCATATCTGGCATAGTAAAGATAACGATGCTAATCGTCAGTAATATCAACATGGCGTACTTGCCGGACCTTCGTCCTCGGAGTCCTGTCAAAACGTCGCGCCCATTTGACACCTCAACTGCCATTGCTGCTGCTGTAACCGTATCTGTTTCCTTCTTTGAATAGGAGGTGACGCTATTCGGTGGTATCTCCGCTTGAATTCTCGGTACCGCCGCATTTCGGGGCTTCACACGTGCGGACCGCTTCATGGCTTCCCGGGAGCGAAGCAACTTGCTAACCATCACGACAAGGAAGGACAGCAAAGTGACAGCCAACGGTGAGATGTACACGATGATGTCATTTACGTTGGACCACGTGTTGAGCTGCACTGTGTTAAAAAGGCATGCTGTAACGGGCACACCCGTTCGGTAGTAAAGCGTGTCCGCCAGCCAGAAAGACCCCACCACCAGGTGAATGTACAGCCACATGATCAGGCAAACAGTTAGGGTGAAGCGCTTGGTATGAGCTGCTCGAAAGGACATGGGACGGATGATGGCCCAAGCTCGGTTTACGGCAATAACTGCGTGCGAGTTGATAATGCCAGCGTCGATCACGCACTGACAATAGAGGTAAAACGAACAGGCTTGGTTCCCCATGGTCCATCTGGAGTTGAAGAGGCTTGACTTGATAGCGAAGGGATATTGGAGAAGCACGCATGTGAGATTTGTTCCCAGTAGATTGATCACGTAGATGTCAAAGGGTGCTCGGAAGTTTTTAAAAAACAACAACAAGGCGTTAAAGTTTGTGATGGATCCCAAAATGCAAAAGACGAGTAAAAATGTTGGGGTAAACGACCACAACGGAGCGAGTGTAACATTGCGAGCTGTCTCATTGGTAAAGGTCATATTTTGTAGGGTGTTAGCTGAGCCGTTGCCTTCCATGATTTGATTCGTTCTAGCAAGCGATAACTCTGCGATATGAATTGAAACATTGAAACATTGAGAGTGCAGATATGCCGTTGCCGCGTATTCACAGTACTGATCGATCAAGCTCATTGCATTATACCTCCGTAAGGGTGGGTCTAAATGCTTCACGGCTTGCGGGGCAACCCAATCGTGATTTATTATTACGCATCGCATGCATGGTATTTTGTTGCATGTCTGAATAAAATATAATCGAATTTCCCTCTTTGACGAGAAGTTACTTGTTCCAGAGGAAGTCTATAACATTCGTTTTATCAAACAAAAAATCGGGTTTGCAAGGTCAAAAACCACATCAGTAGTACCATGTCTAATGCATTCTAGAAGCCAGTTAAGCATGTAAATTCCATGACTGTGCTTTACGCACGAATTGACGATCAAATGTAACACATCGAATAACTGACAGAACGAGCGCTTAACGTTAACTGAAAGAATCGATTTAGATTAGAGATAGTTAAGGTGAAATATTACCGCAACCGCGTCACGCGAGTTTGTCCATGGTCAAGACAAACAAGATGGGATCAGTCACCGCCTGAACTGCAACCGCAGCTGAGGTAACCGTTTCCGATCTCTTCATGGAAGTCCGACTAATCGGTGCTGGCTGCTCATCACCGGTGCGTGCAGTTGAATTCTGAGACTTCAAACATCCGGACCGTTTCATGGTTTGCCGGGAACGGTGCATCTTGCTAACCACTACGACAAAAAAGGACAACAAAGTGACAGCAAGGGATAGGATGTACACGATGATATCAGTTGCGCTGGACCACACGTTGAGCTGCACTGTGTTTAACAGGCACACCTTAATCGGTGCGTCCATTCGAAAGTAGAGCGTGTCAGCCAGCCAGAAAGATCCCGCCACCAGGTGCTTGTATAGCAACATGACCATGCAAACGATTAGAGTGAAGCGCTTGGAATGGACTGCTCGAAGGGACATGGGACGGATGATGACCCAAGCTCGGTTCACGGCGATGACCGCGTGTGAGTTGATAATACCAGCGTCAAACACGCTCAGGCAGTAAAGGTAAAAGGAAAAAGCATGGTTCCCCATGCTTGCATCCGGAACTAAAACAGCTTGACCTGACAGCCAAGGGATATTGAAGAAGTAGACTTGTGAGATTTGTTCCCAGAAGGTTAATCACGTAGATGTCCAAAGGCGTCTCTGCTCGGAGGTGTTTAAGAAACAGCAATAATGCGCTAAAGTTTGTAAAGGATCCAACGATCCAAATGACGAATAAGAATACCGGTGTTAAGGACCATACCGGAACGAGCGGAGCGTTGCGAAATGTTTCACTGATAGAGGTTACATTTGGTAGAGTATCAACGGAGCCATTGCTGTCCATGATTTGCCCGTCGTTGAAAGAGAATTAATGCGGCAACGTAAACTGATATTGTCATTGAAGATCTGCCGATGCGGCACACCTGTATAGGTCACCCTATCTGATTGAATTGTATTCCGCAAAGGGTTTACTGTGATGGCTTTGCGGTTCACGGGACCTTCGGTTCGTGGTGTATTATTACGCTTCGAACGCACATTGTTTTGTATTTCAAGTCTAATTTTGTAATGAAATCAAGATCCTCTCGGATGAAGAGATCTGACAGACTCGGATGTGATTTGCTCTCGCTATTCCCGGGCGGATCGACTGTGGGGCTGACCAGACTGTCCGTCCGTCCCCCCCCCCGGGGGGGGCGATAAGCTGGTTGTTCCTCTGTTTATCATTCTTTTCTAGAGCTTGAAGTCATACTATGTAGGACTCCGCCCCTTTGTCTTTTTTCACATTACGCCTGAAGCGGTGTTTCCGTTTAGTCATACTTTTTTACGGCGCTTTGCCATGTGTGCTCTGTGCGAACTGTTCGCTTGAATCAATCGGCTGTTTTTATCGGGATTTTTCGTTATTAAACTTATGTGTGTGTGTGTATATGTTTGGGTTTCCGCATCTGTTCGGTGATCTGTTCGCTTGAATTAGTCGGCTCTTTTCATCGGTATTTTTCCTCGTTAAATATGTGTTTGGGTTTCCGCATTGTTTCCTTCGTCTGATTGAGTTCGCTCATATGTTTCATCTGTCTCGAAGGTGGCCAGGATTTCCAATTTTCGACTCCACCTTTTGCCCATCTATCCCACCGCATCTTTTCGGCATCTGGAATTCTTTCGGAAAACTCGTTGTCACTGCGGGGGTCATTCCCTGCGCGGACTGTTTTTGACTTCGGAGCTACCAGATCGTCCATCACTTTTCCTGCCCGAGGTATCCATCGAATCACCTCGCACATCACACTTCGCTGGAAAGGTTTAATTGGGGTGCCCTTGGGGCGCCTCCGGATTCCTGACTACTAGCGAGTTTTGGCACAAGCCTTTTAAAATATCAGGCTAGTTGTGATACTTGCGGAATAATGGAATAAACTCCATAGGCTACATGGTTAAGGCTCACAGGCACAACTACCCTCCTGCTACAGCAGTGGATTAATGGAATAATTGCCATAGGATACATGATTAAAGTCCACAGGCACAACCAGCCTCTTGCTACAATAGTGGAATAATGGAATAAACCCAATAGGCGAGACTTGGCGAGCGATGAGACAAGGCTTATATAAAAGCCCTGCGGCTAGTTCTGCTACAAAGCAATTGGCGTATACCGACACATGACTAGGTTAAGCCCCACTGTCTTGGCTTAGAGAATTGGAGTTATGGAGTTATCCTATAAGAAACTGTATGTAGGTACTGTCAGGTCAGGGGGTATAGGGGTTACTGTAGGAATTAGAGTTGTGGAGTTACCCTATAGCAAAGTTGATCCATGCATTGTTAGGTCCGGAGGTACTGGGGTCGTTGGAGTCATGGAGTTATCATTAACAACAGTGTCTGTCCTGTTAGGTCAGGAGGTAATGGGACGGCTATACGGGTTGGAGTTAGGGAGTTCCTTTGCAAATTGTATCACTGCATTGTCAGGTCAACGGGTAACAGATCCACTAAAGTAGTTGGAGTTCCAGAATTTTTTTTAGTCATAGAACGTCTGTTCTAATAATTCAGTGGTATCTCCGGCGTAATGGGATTGCAGTGATGAAGATTATGTAGAATTACGGTGTGTTAGAACTTCCAGTCAGGACGTACTTGAGACTCGAGTTAACGTGTGGATTTGCTGCTTAATTAAGCAGGGTAAAGATGTATTTTATTTTCTGCAGCATTCGGTGTCGAGAGGTCATGTCACCTGCCAACCTGTCAACGCGTACTGTGACATGGGTGCGAAAATATATTTCTTGGGCACCTATTTTCCCGGCAAATCTGTCAGATATTTTATATGTATGCCTGTTTTGATTGCTGCCACTGTTAAATACAGTACCCACCCATCCGTGCCTGCAACTCAAACTAGATTCAAAATTACACAAGTCATTTTTTTCAGCTTTCGTAACAAGTGATTTTCTCACCGAAAAAATATGCATCTGTTCAACTCTACAGTGCGAACCAATCGCATTGACTCAAAAGCCGGCAAAAATTCTAGCTTCGTGATCAGCTGATCGATGGTCCATCCCACACCAAACTTAGCTTGGCAGTCTTGTGCGCAATACATTTCATACCAATTGGCGTTATTTGGATCGATCATGGTTCCGAAAATTAATTTTGAGATAAAGGGACGCATTTTAGAGCTCCACCACTTTTTGAGATCTGCCCGAAAAATTCAGAAAAATCTGGCAGAGAAGGGAATTGACGTTTCGCAAAGTACTATCTCTCGTGTGATCAAATCGGACAAGGAGGCCAATTTGATCAAGAAGAAGCCGGCCAAAAACGTCAACAATGGGGTCTGCCAGTTATACGGACCCAGCAGCTCGTCAAAAAGGTCGCCAAAATGATCGATACCCCCAATCCGCCCACCCAGCAAGAAATTTCCTGCAAGCTTGGGATATCTACTGGCACTGTGAGCCGGGTGCTGAAGAAGAACCTTGGTCAGACGTTTCGCAAAAAAGTAACGACGCACGTCCTCACCCGGAAGCAAGCTCAGCAGCGTCTCGATCGCGGCCCCTACTTTTTACGCTGTCTGAGCCGTCGGAATCTTCCCCGGATCGTCAGTCTTGATGAAATGTACTTAGACATGAACGATTTCACATGTGAGAGGAAAGGATATTACGCATCCGATGATAAGCCGGTCCCGGCAGAGTGGAAGAAGAAACCCCGTTCAGGATGGCCTGGAAAAGTTATGGTCTGCATGGGAATCTCCTGGAATGGCACAACCTCTCTCTACTTCGTTCCTCCGAAGGCGAAAATGAATGGCCGAATGTTCATTGATTTAGTGCTCAAGCCCATGTTAAAAAATGACATCCTTCGGCTGTACCCGGGAGAGGAGAAGAAATTCATCCTCCACATGGACTCCGCCGGCGCGCACGTCAAGAATACTGTCGTCGAATGGCTCCAAGATCAGAAAATACGGTTCATAACGAAGGAGGAATGGATGGCAAATTCGCCTGACTTGTCCCCGATGGATTACGGCGTGAACTCAATTTTTAAGAGGCGATGCAACAAGCACAAGGCGCGAGATATGGACCAACTGGTGAAGATTGCTAAACGGGAGTGGAAGAAGTTTGGCGTGGGACACTGTCGAAACATTCTCAAAATTTGGCTGGAACGAGTGAAAAGGATGATTGAGATGCCGGGCTAACAGATTGAAAATACTTTTTAGTTGAAAAAGAGAGTCGTTGTAGTCGAAATAAATTCTTGAAGTTTTGAGTCAACGCGATTGGGGCGCACTGTAAACTCTGTTAGAAAATCATATCATCAAAGTATAACCCCTAAAGGCAGTCCCTACCCCCGGTGTTGAACTTCCAATTTCGCTCCCACAATATTCTCATTTCTTTTATTGATGAATGTGCATGTCATGTAGGGATTTCAAAACCGTATTCGAGGCCGCAAAAGTTCTCTAGATTCAATAATTGTTTAGTATGGGCTATAGAAAATGGCACTCCTACATTTGGTTGTATGCGAGCACTTGCTGTGGCATAAGCTGCTTATCGATAGAAGAACTTTCTATATCGCAATTACGTTCGGAGAACGATGGAAAACACAAACAGCCCCACAAGCTTACTCAGGCAGTCACGTATAAACGGCGAAGTTCTTGCTAGGATTCAAATATAATTTAAAGTGATTCTAAAAATCGTTCGTCTCAGCCCAGTTTAGAAATGGCTCTGGAAAAGTTCAGATCAGTAGCTCAGTCCTCACCACATACGAATTTGAATGATATCTACGTTTAGTTACTTTAACCCTCGACATCTTCCTCACAATGTTGATTTCGGTCTTGGCTTGGTCTCGGTTCCGACCTCGAACTCTGTAATGTTCTCGAAATTAGTATCGGTCTCGATCTCGGCTTCGGTCTCGTACTCTTTAACGTTCTCGAATTCCGTATTGGTCTCGACCATCCGTCATCCGTTTGTCCGTCCGTGACAAGGAACAGCGAAAACAAAGAATGTGGTGACAATTAAAAGCGACAGAAATGTTGGATCAATGTTCGCTCGTCTATACTATTCATTTTGAAAATAACTCTATTTATAATGAGACAAGAATCATTTTTGTATGTATGGTACAGAAAATCCGGCGACGCAAACGTGCGAGGCGATGGTTAAGATCCACCAATATTCTAGGATGATTGATCAAGTATACGTTTACTTGGGTATATACACCTATTAAGAGGTAGGAAACATCCTCTTAGTAATTACGGTACAGGGAAGCATGGCGCAGCAAGCGTGTGAGGTGATTGCTAAGAACGACCGAGACCAGACACGGCTTGGGTGTAAGACCAGAACACGTCAGTTCAGATGAAAAGGTCAGTTCGTTGCAGGGATTTGAGGCTGCTCTCCAGGGATTTGAAGCTGTCTCCTTTTCCTAGAGTGGGGACCTACTCGTTATTAGGCTTTATGACTGCTTGCATGACGGTTCGCACCCGCCTGAAAAGGCGGATCACCGCTTGTCTGTAGAGCGGCCAAAACAGCAGGTAGATCATCGGGGAAATACAGTGTTGCACCATGGTAATAAAGACACCAATCAATTTCGCCCAATCAGACGCGCCTTCTACAGCCCCCATCAGGTAGTTGGGTACGTTGGAAATGAGCGTTTAAAAAACGATGGTCATACTGCATGTGAAAGAACTCCAATAAATGAGCAAGACTTCTCGCGGAGGGGCGTGGCCTACCGGCAGCACTTCCAATTGATGGCGACGGTGGTAGCCTTGTAATTTCAACCCGACAGCCACTATCATAATTCGCAGCTGGCTCAGGAACAACAGCAGAAAAAGTACCGGACCCTTTACCACCAGCCAAATTAAGAATGCTATGCCCCCTATCGAATCATCTATGCGGAGTCCTGCACATAGCTCAAAGTGCTTATTGTTCCGAAAGACTGTCATACTAGGAACATTCAAAATCAGTGTCGCGCCGAAGGTTGTCAGTATGCCGGCAACCAAGGCTTTACGGTGGGTGATGGACGCCCGGTACTTGATAGCAAACTCAACCGACAACCAACGGTCCACACTGATGGCAAAACTGGCAAAAATAACGGCACTGATGAACCATGGCAGTACGCCAATGCCGATGAAGAGGTTGAGGTAAGCATTGACGGGTGTGTAGGGCAGGTGGCCCAACGGTCCGTGTATGACGATGGTCAACCCGGCCAATAAGGAGGCTACGGTTAGGCACACATGCAGCAGGATGTAGGGCTCTTTGTTGCGCCACAGGGCAAAGATGATGAGGTTGAACAGCTGTGTGGTGGTGATGGCTGTGCCGAATGTGCGGGCCATCCAATCTTGTGGAGTCTCGGACCGGCAGCGAAATGATCCAGTCCAGTTTGTGAATGTGTCATTCCGTGACCAGAAGTCGACAGTGATGTTCGACATTGTACGATTGACCTTTCTAATAGAAAACAATGTAATTTCCAAAATCAGCTAGTCTGGAAATGTACGCCAACGCAATAATGCTTCTTAGTGATAATTCTACTATGATGAAATTAAAATCTGTTTGTGAAGACTTATATAGTCTCAAGGTATCATTCTTAATGGATTGACGGCCGTTCCCATATCCGGATTCGATGCAGTTATTATAGAATTATAGCTCTTATGTGTCGATTAAATGATAGATCATTAAGTGATCTTAAACTTTTCAGTTTTTCTCTTTTCATTCTTGTACTCCTTTTTTGTGCAAAATTGAAAATAGCTGAGCTATTCAAGCGGTGGGAGAATCCGCCGAACAGGGCCGAAAGAAACCACTCGATCAATGCCGATTCGAAACAGTGGCACAGAATAGTGAAATGCAGGATGTCCATTCCAATTACGGTATTTTAAATTGTTTCCTCTCAATAAACGGTTGGGATCCACTGTGTCCGATAAATCTGGTGACCATTTACCCATTCCAGCACATGCGCAAATTTAACTCGAGGTTTTGAGCATATACAACCCTGTCCATTGCTTGGGTACCACAAGTCAATAGGACCGTTAATACATTAACTTTAGAGCACCAACAACAAATTTAACATGACATCCGTTCCCATGAAGTTGTTGCTGCGCTGTTGCATTTTCCGGCACTCCTTAATCCAGGCATACAGCTATATTGTTTACTTTTTTGCGGTTGTCTGCTCACTGGCTCCCACTAACGCATCAGTGTCGCGAGCACTGACGTCGCACACACACACAGTTGCCTTCACTCAGGCATCGCTACCCTAAATAGTCTGCACTGACCACCGGAAGTGGTGTTACCCTTCTGCGCCACCGGCTCAGTATTATCTACATTACAACTGCTATGGTCAAGATACGCCCTATTTTAGTCTAAGTTAACTATTTTATACTCATGTGTGTGGATGTTCTCTTGTTCCTATTGGAACTTAGTGGTTGAACCGCCACTGGTCAGTCTGGTTCTCTTCCTATTTACATGTACTTCATATGTACTTTGGTTTCCTGTGTTGTACGACTTTATAAGGTTGCTGCTGCTAAGTTTCAGACAATAGGAACCGTTTGGATATAATTATCCAATTAAGCTTAGTGGTGATCACATCTAAGCACAAGGTGTCTGATGAAAAACGTTTAGATTCAGCAAAAGGCTCCAGGACAATTCAGGGTTGTCCCTACGTCACAATCTAAAATTCGGATTACGTGAGTGAAATGGCAATGGGTTTATCTCGTAAGCTAAGCAGGATCGAATGCTTTCTGCTAATTTTTGTATGTTGTTACGAGCACTGAAAAGCCTAGCAGCAGAGAATGCTGCCAGTACTGGAGGATTAATGATTTAAGAATATGGCTCTCATACGCTGAGTCTTGGAAAAAAATTACCGTCGGCCCGTTAAAGTGCAGGTTTGTTTTCCTTGTTGCCTTTGCTTAACTGGGTTACACGTTGAAAGAAGAAACGATCCTTATTTTCAAGTGAAATAGAAGAAAATGCCCGCATCTTGAACATGCACGCTAATATTCCTCATTACGAATAGGGCTAACGGTCCCTTCTAATTCTAAGATGGTCAGCTGTTTTCTTTAGCAGTCTGTCTGGCTCTAACAGTCAGACCAATCAAAGGCAGAGGGCCCTTAAATGTCCGAACTAAGACTCCTTCCGGTAGAACCAGGGGGTAAGCAAAGAGACAAAATGCTTTTTTCAAGATTGATCCCCAAATTTCGGCCCTAATCATTTTGAAACATGTGGGGTGTGGGGGTCTGATTTCCAATTTTTTTTCAAAAACATCAGACTTTCATCAAATTTGGACCGTTCTTGAATTTGTTGAACCTCCCACTTACATTTTCCAATAGGAAGCTCATCTTGGACCTCACCAAGCCTCAAATTTAAACGAAATACTGATGTTTTTGAAACAGTTTGAAATCCCGGACCCCAGGAAATCAGACCCTCAGACCCCCACAAGTTTCGAAATGATCAGAGATAAGAGACCGAATTTCAGATTCAATCTTGAACAAAACGCATTTTGCCCCTTTGTCCACCCCTGACCCTACCATGAGGGGTCCTGGTTCCAACCTGGTATGACTATAACCGAGCCTCTGATCAAAGGCCCCGTTTCGGAACTGTTTGATTCCTCTTCATACATGTGCATTGTTATTTGGCATGTCTCAGTGCATTTCTACGTAATCATGGTTGCTTCGATTATGTACAATAAGAGCTGGATGGTGAAATACCAAGCAAATATAACTGGCAGCCAGGCATAGAAGGCACAGAAGGTCCAGCAACTTCCACATAATGCAGACGGTTTAATGAAATACATTTGACTATGTTCCCCCCTTGCGAGGCAGAATACCGCCGTCAACAAACGCAGCCGTCTGCTAACGGTCCGCACCGCTGCTCAAATTAACGCAAATGACGAAACTTAGCACACTGCAATTCCGATAAACATCCTGTTGTGACTTCCGGCTAGGAATTGGTGCGAAAGGGTGTGGCTATCATACGGACTGAAAGTGGACGGATACATAGAATGTCTCGCTTTATACTTTGTTTATAGAGCTATAATTACAATAGTTTTCAAAAATAATTTTAACAATCAGGATATGAAAGCTTTTTTAATAGAATTTCAACGTTGGGAAAAAGCACTGGAAGATTTCATTTCCCTGATTTTAACTGTAAGTTGTACTGTAGATGGCCCAAGCTCTGTTAATAGAGATGACGGCGTGTGAGTTTATGATCCCGGCGTCAATAATGGTGATACTGTAGAGGTAGAGAGAGCATGTTAGATTCCCCATGTGCCATCCGGAAGGATAAAGACCATTTGCTACGACTAATGGGTATTGGAAAAGTAGGGAACCCAGATTGGATCCGAGAAGGTTTACGACGTAAATGTTAAACGATAGTGACCTTTCTCGGCGATGTCGAACGAACAGTATGATTGCACCGACGTTTGCAATCGATCTAACGATGTAGACTGAGTAAGAATGTTGGTGTTAATGACCAAAGTGGAACTAATGGGCCGCTGCGAAGAGTTCCATTGTGAAAGGTCACATTTGGTGAAGCTTTGGCGGAGCTGTTGAGGTCCTTGGAACAACCGGTGGTGGCTGGTGAGTCAATACCCTTTATAACGAGAACATTTGCAGTGAAAGTGACAATCCATTCACAATCTATCATGAAAGAGCACCAGAGTGTTATGTAAACAAAATTTCGATCATTTGCGAAATACGCCCTCAGTAAGGAGCAATTACAATGTTTCCCAGGAAAAAATGAAGATGATCCAACAGACAGACAAAGTGTCTTAATCACCATCCATTCTGACAATTGGATCCGCGTTTTGGCACATTTCGCATGAACATTCTGACATTTCTAACCCCACCACGTGCTTATGCTAAGGATTAGTTTGTTGAAAATGTTCTATTGTAACTGATGATATTATAAGACTTTGCTGAACTATCTGGATGAGCGATGAAGAGCTTATTCAAGTGCAACCCAAATCATGTGGATAAATGACTTGTTTCTCATGGGAAATCAAGGGCACGTTATTCATCAATCACGTCGACGTAACAACCTTTTTCTGTATGTGTTTCTTTGTTGTTTCGATCGACATCCGTGATGGTGGTCAATTGACATCTGCAACAGACACAGGCACAGGCACAGGCACAAAACACAAATACATACACAGACACAGGCACAGACACAAAACACAAATACATACACATGCACTGACACAGACACAGACACAGACACAGACACAGATAATGACACAGGCAAGAGTGACGCAGACATGCCCGCAGCTTATGAACACCTGGTCGGTTCGCTGCTCAGTTTGATAATGATTTTGCACCCTTCCTTCGCGCAGCATTGAAGATTCAATTTACCGAATACATTTTCATTCGAGGGAACAGCGGTATTAATGCAATCATAGATAAACTGGATAAAAATAAAAAAAAGCGGACATTTCATCTATCGAAAGGTCCTCAGTCATGCGCAAACTAAACATCGAATATTTTGTTCGAAACCGAAGCAGCGTAATTAAACAAATTTTCTTCCAACCCTTATTGTAAACTACAGAGGCCGATTCATTTGTTTGTGGCCGATTTTTATTAATTCCAAAATAAATACTAAAACTTCTTATGTCCACTCAAAATGTGTTCAATATGACCGCCCTTCTCGATCATCATTTTGACGCGACCGGGCCAAGATCTGAGAGCTCTATGAATTTTGCGCTGGTCAAGCGTGGACCACACTGAAGACATAACACGTTTCAAGCCTATGACAGTAGTCGGAGCCTTGTTAAACAATTCACATTTAAAAATCCCGTTCACACAAAAATCCATCGGAGCCAAATCAGGGCTGTTGCCCATCCAATCCTCTTACGGAACGAACCAAATTGGGGCCGAACGAAGCCAATCTTGTGTGAGTTTCAACGCGTGGGAGGGGGCGGAGTCATGGTGGAAGACGGCTTTCTTCAAAACTTCCCAGGGAACAAACGAGGCACGTCATCTCGAAACATCAGCGTGAGGACTTTTTCGATGTAGTACTTGGAGTTTATTTTCGCACTTGGTTTGATGACACGAATCTTGGTCTTCCCACAATTGCAGACTCCCGCAATGAAAATCACGTTTTTAGGATGAGATTCCTTCCAGAACTTTGTCCAACTTTCCTCCGTGTGTTCTCCCCGGAATTCGTAGTAAATCCTCTGCCGTCTTTTGCAATTGGTGAGGT
>LRSR01002737.1:0-11387 GCA_001579985.1 Hypsibius dujardini
GTGTCTGTGTCTGTGTCTGTGTCTGTGTCTGTGTCTGTGTTGTGTCTGTGTCTGTGTCTGTGTCTGTGTCTGTCGCTGTCGCTGTGTCTGTGTCTGTGTCTCCGCCTGTGTCTGTAGCTATCAGCATCTGCGTATTCGCCAAAAAAACCAAGGCAGCACCCATTTGAGTCGGCCTTTCAGCTTCCGGTGCGCCGCAAGGGAGTACACATTTCGCAATGTCGCGCTGTGAGTAAACCACAATGCATCGCGGGTTTGTTGTGGCACTGAGCGCAATCTCAGACAATGGAACTTCGGCGCGGAAGTTTCCGAGTCAGCCAACGAGCCGGAAGAAAAAAAACAGACTTTTCTTCAAGAATGTCCAAAGTTCAGCGTAGTTGCCGGGGTTCTTCGCCGTCCAGAAGGTGCATTTCCGCGACAACCTCACTCAACTGAAAAAGCGAAAACGGGAATTGAAACTGCAAGTATTTTCTGTCGGCTCACGGAAGAAGAAAAAACAGACAGACAGAACCAACACAAAGGCAGACAAAACTGATGCGTTAATCAGACAAACGAAAGACTAAAGCAACTCAGATACTCACCATGTCCAGGAGGGCTTCGTTTTTCAATGCCTGAAACACGGAAAAGATCAACTGAATTCCTGAACGCAGACATTTGTCTGTACATGAACCGAATACAGACATTTGTCTGTACATGAACCGAATACAGACATTTGTCTGTACATGAACCGAATACAGACATTTGTCTGTAGACGTAACATGTCTACATGTAATCTATAAATTACAAATATATTCCGCAGCTGTACCAGCAGATTGTTCTCCTCCTTCAGCGTTCTCAGCAGTGTCTTGTCTTGACCGCCAGCTCCTCGCGGCGCCGCTTCGGGTCTTGCCGCCGGAGTCGGAGCGCCATTTCCGCCAGCGACGGAGCTCCCCGGTTGCAGACTACCCTCCCCATCGGTCAAGGTCCAGGTGTCGTCTTGGAAAATCCACTCCGTATTGGCTAACCGCAGCACCGGGTCCGTCAGTTCCCCGGCCATGTCCGGCTTGAACTGAGCACCGTACCGCGCGATCACGGTCAGGGCGGTCGGTCGTCGGATCGGCAGCGCCTTGGCGGAGAAGTTCAGGCCGAAGACCCCGCTCAGCCGGGACAGTCCACCCGCACCGTTGGCCATGTCAGTACGCGGGAAAAAAGTCCAAACAACTGACTCCCTCAAGTGTCGTGAAATCGTTCTTCTGCAATGCCTCAAAATGCAAATGTACAATTGACAAACACACGCGAAAGACCGTACGAGTTCAGAGTGATCCTGGTGTGAAATCAATAAAAGCAGACCGCTTTCGCAGTTCCCACACGTGTGCTTCAGGTATATTCCGTTCCTTTTCCACACACCTGGCCATAACCTTGCGCTAATCGAATTAAGCCATGCTGCTCGTTCCATGCAGGGCTCTATGCACAGTCCGAGTGAAATGGCTTGATTCGGTTAGCGCAAAGTTATTGCCACGTGTGATACGTTGATACGCTAGTACGTTGGTACGGTGGTACGTTGGTGCGTTAGTACGTCGGTACGTCGGTACGTTAGTACGTTGGTACGTTGGTACGTTGGTAAGTTAGTACCTTGATACGTCGGTACGTTGGTACGTTAGTACCTTGGTACGTCGGTACGTTGGTACGTTGGTGGACCATATCGATCCTCTTACGGACGAGACTGGTCCCGCGAACAGAACAGCCGTTCTATCTCCTATTTAGCACATTGTTCCAATGGTCAGATGCATTTCGATGTTTGACCTAAATTGTCTAGCCCTTTTGTGGCGACATGCTCTTATGGTTTTTATCCAGGGACCAGGTGTCGAAAATTTTTTCGCCATTTCAACCCTAATATTGTTAGTGCCGGTGCTGCCCTCTGCTGGCCAGACTAGCTCTACTGCTTTCTCTCTCTTTCTGAGATCATGTTTATGTTGCGCTTAAGCGGTACAGTTAAGAGAATGCACGGGATCAAGTGCCTTCGATGCGCGGAGATGTGAATAAGGTGATCGGTGATCGGATTTTCTCCCTGACAAAATATCCATACAAGATGGTATGAGGTTGCTGGGACTGAAGTTGACGAAGAGCCGGTCGGAGAAGTGCCCGGTCACTCAGAGTACCGTATTCCCCCGATCTCAAGGGACAATTTTTTTGCCCTACCAGTTAATTTGATCCACCCCGGATCTTATCTATTCATCACAGTTTGCTATTGTTTCCCTACAATCAATCAATCAATCAATTGATTCAGTGTGTGCGTAAAAAAATTCCGCTTAATCAATCAATCAATCGCTCCAAAGTTGGTCTTAAATTTCAACCAATCACGACACAGTGAATCCGATTGAACAGTCAACCGATGACTGGGAGGGGGTGGGGCTAAACTTTCCCTTGAGATCGGGGGAATACGGTAACGGAAGGTTCGACCGAGTTGGTGCGCGGTAGTGGCTTGGACCGTCCGTCAAAGTGACGGCTGATAGTTTCGTTAATCGGTCGGACCGTCTATCGCTCTGGTCGGTGGCCCATCAACCGTTCGCCGCGAGGTCGAACCTTCCGTTATCCTAACGGTCCGGTCCGTTCACCACTACTGTCGGCGATCTTCCGGCAGTACATCAGACTGACGGTCGGTCCTGTCGCTACTCGGTCGGACCGTCTGGCCATCAACCGTTCGCCCCGTGGTGCAACCCTTCCGTTACACTGACGGACCCTTCACCACTACCGTCGGTCAACTTAACCCATCTGTGGAACAGTCCGCTCTTCTGTCAAATCTTCCGGCAGTACATCAGAGTGACGGTCGGTCGGACCGACCGCCGTTCGGACCGGCTGTAGGACCTTCCGTCACCCTAGCGGACCGTCCGTCGCTGCCGTCCATCCGTCTTCGGTCGATTCGTCCGTCACTCTAACAAACCGTTGACCGCTTCGGTTCGCGGACTCGATGGAACCTTCCGCCGTGCCAAAGTCTGAACATCCGCTGTTCCGACCGGTTGTCCGTCATCCTCCGCGAACGGAATGACCAACTGAAAACTGCTCGTGGACTCGCATGTTCGCACAAATCAGAACAATCAGGATGAAACTTTTATCCGAATCCTCGAGGGATATAACACCGCCATCGAACGCAACCAAAATGATGAGTCCGCGGTTCTACAAATGAGTGTGAAAGGGTTCGCTGAAGTTCATGAGACTCATCCGGACACACTAATCTCACTTTCCCCGAGCAAGTGCTGCAAGACAGATAAGGAAAAAGTAATTACCGACACAGTAAGAAAAGGCCTCTCGGAAAGATCAATCGGGTGCGTCAGTCGAGGTTTAAAATCAAATTCGCATCTTCCCGCTGAGGAAATGTTAAGAAAAAAGAGCGACCCATGCGAGAAATGAATGCCCGTGATAAAACCGCGGAATCGCGCGGGGCGGGGGCGGGGGAAGGACACACAGACTGCCTGCATGTGAAAGAGGAAACGGCGAAAGAGGAATCACAGCGCGCCGTCGCTCGGAAGGCGCAGGGTGGATGGTCAACCGAAAACCGCGCCGCAATTCGAGCAGCGCCGCTTCCGTGAACCGAGGCAGCAGATGATCCCGATGGGGAAGAGGAAGATCGCGCACAAGATGCCTCCGCATGTGAACTAAAACACATTCCAAGACACTATTCCCAAGACACAAGACGAGACACTGTTCCCATGTCCTGCCAGACTTCTCAAAAAGGACTTTGGCAAGGGTGAACGGAGGAAGGGTGAAAGGAGGAAGGGTGAAAGGAGGAAGGGTGAAAGGAGGAACTGCTTACGTGGTCATCCAACACTCCGACTCGGCAGGCCGGGCAAGAGCCGACAATGTTGACGGCGACGGTCGGCACTGCTCCGGCAGCGGCTCCGTAGTTCTCCACAGCGCCGACGGCCAAACTGTACTGATAACCTGCAGACGACAGACAAGAAGAAGCATCTTAAGGCCCCGTACAAAATGAGTATGAGGTGAAATCCGTATTTCGGCTCACTCTCCACTTGATCGATTAATCGGCTCACTCATAGTTTCTTTGATGGCAGGTGCTTGATTATTTGATTTTTTGTACTATATCCTGGTATACTATAGCATATCTGGAAATCAAGTAATGAAGCACCTGCCATCGAAAAGAAACCCATGAGCGAGCCGATTTATCAACCAAGTGGAGTGTGAGCCGAAATAGTCTTCTCCTCATACTAATTCTAGAACCGGCACAACTACCCATCACGGAGGTCCCCAAATGAAACCATACAAGATGTTCAAATAACACACATAAACACTCAATGGCTTGAGGAAACGGCTTGAGGAAACGGCTTGAGGAAGTGGTACCTTTCACGGGCACGAGAAATCGGTTCATCCAGCACTTGTTCACTAACCAAACTTATCAATCAATCAATCAGCCACTTGTTCACTCAACAAACTTATCAATCAATCAATAAGCCACTTGTTCACTCAACAAACTTATCAATCAATCAATAACCCACCTGTTCACTCACCAAACTTATCAATCAATCAGTTTATAGTTCAAATTCAACAACACTCGTTGCAAAAAGCAGCCCCACCTGTGGTCATATCCTGCGAGCGACGGTGATCTAGCTCGGGAGATTCGGGGTAGCGCGGCGGCGGATGATCATTAACGAGGGAAGTGTAGGGAGTCGCGGGATCGTTGCTTCGCCCACGCGGCCCACTTCCAGGAGTGTAACTGCCCGCGGGTTTCTGCGCCATTCTATCCCGCGGCAACTGGTGGAGAGGGGGGGGGAGACAGCCAAAATGGAAGAAACAAGCTGGAAGCAATACGGTTGGTTAACTGTGAGGACGAACGAAGAACGAAGAACGAAGAACGGAAAACCAAACGAAGAACGGAAAACCAAAACAAAGCGTTGAATTTTCAGCAAGATCGAATCTTCTTACAAGCGATCAACACTTTTTCACTGCCCCCAAGTCTGTGGCCCGACAAATGCTCAAGGACAGAAGAATGACAGAGGTTTTGTTTGTCCAGGGTAATTGTCCCACAAGAAGACCCAATGAACACGCGAAGAGATGAGGAAGATGACAGATGCAGAGGAGGAAGAGAGAGAGAGAGAGAGAGTAAAGAGAACGTGTAACTGCCAAATGAGAATTACTGTCGTAGGACGAAAGTGAAAACAATCAAATGGAGCGTTGCGCCAATTGAATTCATGCAGATTCCGTAGACGACTTTTGATTGATTCCGTTAGAGAACAACGTGAATTTTAACACAGCTTGGAATTTAATGAACTGTGAACGGTGATGTTGCAGAATTTGATGGAATGATAATCAGCTGATCCACCACGACACTGCTGCTACTACTACTGCTGACTTGAACAAAACGACTTTTGATTGATTAATTGATTGATTGAAGGGCTGCTCGGATGAGACGAACACCAGGCGGCGCTGTCCTGTCCTCTGCCTTGCCTAGTCCATTTGTGTATGAGGAAGGGTTGGAAAAAGCTCACTATAGAGGGCGCTGCCTATGCAGTGACTCATTTTTTATTAATTTGCCACAGAGCGTTCCCTGCCACCTGGTGGCCCATTCCAGGGTACAGAAAGTCAAGTGGCCCATTCCAGAGCCCTTCCCTCATTGTGTAATGGGTGCATACGACTTGCGATTAGCGACACCCGCTTGCAAAAGTTTCATATAACCATCAAACCTCCATGCGGGATCCCTTTACTGCATTTCCGTCATCCCGACAAGCCTCCACGTGTATCAGTTGTGAATGATATTGATGCACAAAAAGGGGCTGCAGGGAGAATTCCTCGCTTAATCCCGAAAGACTACGAGACTCGCACTCCTTCTCCTCTTCCTCTTCCTTCTCCTCTTCCTCTTCCTTCTCCTCCTCCTTCTCCTTCTCCTTCTCCTTCTCCTTCTCCAAGAGCCAAATTCAGGAACACGCACGCAATGCGACTCGATCGATCGATCAATTCTAGCCACTCAGCTTACAGAATGTTGAATTCCAACAAAATTAGGAGCTCTTCAAATTAAGACGGATGTTTCGATCGGCGCAAGTGTTATTAATCGTAGTCGCAGCAGGAGCTCCAGATAATGAGCACGAACGAGCACGAGGCAATTATGACTCCTGGAACACTCCTAACTCCTAACTCAGTTCGCTAAACGATCGTCGGTATCTTTGCTTCACACTGTCCGATCCAAAATTCAATTTGCCATCGATTGGGAAAATCAGAAAAATGCTTCGGAATGAGAGGGCGGAGCTATGGGTCTGATATCCCATCCGCAAATTCCCGGTTGCAAGATACATGCAGATAATGGTTTCCAGCTCCGCCCCCTTACTTGAAAACATTTTTCTGCTCATGCCAATCGATTGCAAATTAAAATTTGGACTGGGCGGTGCCAAAAAACCATTCTAGGCCGCTTAGTTGATTGCCCGTGGCCAGGAATAAGCACCATGTCCAGTTGAGCAGCGCCCCCTATCGGGGCCTGCTCCACAACCGGATTAACGTCTAAATGAAAGAGGCTTTCACAGACGCACACCCTGCCATACACCGAAAGGGAAAGGAAATAAAAATATGCCGAACGAGCTAAAGTGTTTCACCGTGTGTTGTTTGGCGCTTGTGCGTGAATGGTTAATTGAAAGCAATGGCTATTAAATAGCATCGATTTTTCTCCGAACCGCGCGCACCGCGCGCACCGTGCGCACCGCGCGCACCGCGCGCTATTATTTTGTGTTATGCTTATAAGCCGACACGGCGCGAATATGAGAGCGCCGCCTTTCAGATCTGAGATTTCTCCGTAGCCGAGCCGCATTCAGTTCACTGTGCATACACCAGTCTTCTCCGCGCCAGTAAGAACCCACAAAAGGCGTGGTACCCCGAAACAGCATCCTAAAAATGGTTCCCTAGTCTAGACGCTACGACCGAAGATCAACGAACACTTTTTCCCTTCACATCCTTCACCGATAGCCCATCACACACACAAGCGAGAAGCCTCATCATCGGAAATATTAATTGCTTCAATCCCTCGTTAAAAGATAAGCCGGCACACACGTGGCAAAAAACCTTGCGCTAACCGAGTCAAGCCACTACACTCGTTCAACACTGTTATCCGCAACCGCGAGCTAAAGTGCTCAATTCGGTCAGTGCAAGGTTTCTGCCACGTGTCTAACTAAAATACGTGGCAAAAAACCTTGCGCTAACCGAGTCAAGCCACTACACTCGTTCAACGCTGTTATCCCCCGCCACGAGTTAGAGTGCCTGATTCGGTTAGCGCAAGGTTTTCGTCACGTGTTCAGTTAGACACGTGGCAAAAAACCTTGCGCTAACCGAGTCAAGCCATTACACTCGTACGCCGCTGTTGTACGCAGCTGCGAGTGAATGTGCTCAATTCGGTTAGGGCAAGGTTTCTGCCACGTGTTCCCTGGTGCGAGCACTGAAGCTGTCAGTTTGTTATTTAGGGGACCTCGCTCGATCTAGGAAATAGGGAGATCTATACACGAGATGAGACGAGTTAGTTAGTTAGTTAGACGTCATTATAATTTTTTGGTCTACACAGACGACCAGAAATCGAGGCTTCTCCTTGGGCCCACACGCGCTAAATTTATCCCCCCGACCACACATTCGCTGAAAAAATAATATGGACCTAACTTTTAAGTGCGGCTGGATTTAGAACGCCACACGGACGCGACCAAAAAAATGTCCCTACGCACAGAGGGCGGGGCCAGTATTATTGACTGTATCAGCAAATATTACGCCGGAAGAAGTGGGGGATTATCGATTGGCGTCAGCTGTGCGGAGCGACGCACGCCATTGGTCGCTCCGGCTGTCGGACTGCTGCGATTGGTCAGACGCCTCAATTTACGTCACAAGCCACACCCCAAAACTTCTTTATCGATTTTCACAGGGCCAGCAAGCAGTTTTCGTTCCCACCGTGTCTGTTTGGTGGTTGCTGTGTCTCGTCGATCTTTTCCGTATTCACACTCACACAACCACACACACATAACCACACACACACAACCACACACACAGCCACTCACACACAACCACACACACACACACACACACACACACACGCGTTTACGTAACAGTCCTCTCTTTTTTTTGTGTGTGTGTGCTACCGGACCAAGTTTTTTTCGCTCGCTCTTCTCTCTCTACCCGTCTTCATATATATGTATTTTAATCGGGCAATCCTCTAAATATCCATTCCCATCGCGGCTGCTTTTGCTCTTCCGGATTCTGAAACGCGGGTGAAGTGCTCTAAGTACGGCGTAAGTGCTAGTAGGGAGACTGCCTAATGACGGTGTGTGTTTTTTTGTTTACTGTCTAGCTCGCGCTGTCGCGAGCGAGCAGCCGATAATAAACCACTCCATCCAGGTCTGTGTAGAACCGGCTTTTCACGGTTGTTTCCCCTCCCCCCNNNNTTGTAGGTGTCCGACTCCCAGTGATCGCAATCGGGGGAAAGCCAAACTTTGCCCGTGCTGCTGCTGCTGCTGTAGTCGCACTACTATCTGGCCTTCATACCACTTGGCTCTTCCATTCGCCGTGTTGTGATATCTGGCCTGGGTTCCTCTCCGCGCGCACCACCACCACCGGACGATCCGCGAACATCCATGGCCGGCTCGATGGAATTCATGGACATATTCCGGGAGATGGACCTGATCAGCCAGACGGGGCAGATGTCGCGATGGCCGACCCTGAGCGATCAATACGTACAGGTCAGCACTGTTTTCTGCATATGCCCTGCAGGACACTCCCTAATCAATCAATCAATCAATGGCGGACCCCAATCAATCAATTGGCAGACCCCCAATCAATCAATCAATGGCATACCCCAATCAATTGGCAGACCCCCAATCAATCAATCAATAGCAGACTTCAATCAATCAATCAATGGCAGACCCCAATCAATTGGTAAACCCACAATCAATCAATCAACGCCAGACTCCAATCAATCAATCAATGGCAGACTCCAATCAATTGGCAGACATGCTTCTCTATTGTCCTCATTCACATTGCCACGTTTCCGGTGTGTGTCTTGTGGGGGCCTTGCAGTACAACCACACACCCCAATTCCCATGGAGACTTCCCTTCGTTCTCTCCATCACGAGGTGTCTTTGCATGTGTATGTGTTTTTGGGAATTTTAATCAGCGTGAATTGTGGGGGTTTTTTTCGGTGTCACGTGCTGACGGTTTAAATCCCGACCGGGTGTGTTGTCTGTTGCTTTTTTTTCGCCTCGGCAGTTTGGTCGCTTTTCCACCGGACAAAGAGAGCGCCTACCCTGCACTGGCCTTCCTTCACGTCTTAACCTGTCAGCGAGGTTTTGAAATTGAAATTGAAAGAGACAGAGAGAGCGAGAGAGAGAGAGACAGGAAACGAGCTGACCATCATGTGATGCGGTTTGTGTGCGTCTGCGCGGTGTGCGTCTGCGCGGTGTGCCTCAACTCTTTTCACCGGCGAGCGCGATTGCCCGGAATGTTTCGTCTTACCGCAATAATATTCCGGTATGACTGTGCACCGCCGGACAGACGCAGTGAGTGTTATGTTTTGTCCTCGAATGCCGTAAAGGCCCTTATAAAAACGAGGGTTTTACGGCATTACCGCACGGACTGTTCCGAGCGAGAGAGAGAAAGAGAGAGAGAGAGTGCGCGGAAAGCGAACTGATTGCGGCGCGAGAAGGACTGTGCCTGTGTGTGAGGAGAAGACGAGAAGACGAACGACAGCAGCAGTGAGAAATCGCACGGCCGCGAGAGTCCAAAGATTGCGAGTATTGACAAACTTGCGAGGAGGGGAAGGCGCAGGAACCCAAGCGGGCAGGCAGGCAGGCAGGCAGGCAGGCAGGCGGGCAGAGGCATGATGATTGTGTGGGGTCCGTGTTGCCTGGAGACAGGACGTCACGGAATGCTGTAACCGGTTAGATAAAAGCGACCAGACAGTGTGCGCGCTTGCAGAGTCTTTCGCAGCCGGATAATCGACCGGGTGCCGGGTCCCTCGTCGTCGGCCTCAGACGACGACGACTGCTGCTGTGTTTTCATTGACGGCGCACTTCTCGAAAAACGCGAACGACGCGTATAGTGCCATCCCCCCCCCACCCCCGCGCACGTTAAATCAATAGACCGACATCTACACATGCGTATATACATACATTGTACAGTAAATGCCAAGCCCCTGCAGGCAGCGTGTGTTTTTTGTTGGCCTCACCCACCCGATGTCTGTCTGTCTGTCTGTCTGTGTGCCTGTCTGTCTGTTTGTCTGTCTGTCTGTCTGTTTGTTTGTCTGTCTGTCTGCCTGCCTGTCTGCCTGCCTGCTTGTCTGTCTGTCTGTCTGTCTGTCTGTCTGTCTGTTTGTCTGTGTGTTTGTCTAACTGTCTAATAAGCTGCCTCTCCTTTCCCTGTTGCAGACCGGTCTGGCCTTGGAGCTGTTCCTGAAGAAGGAGCGCAAGATTGTTGACTGCCACAGCGGCGGCGGTCTGCCGGACAGCGACGGGGAGTACGGCGACGTGCTGAGCTCCAGCTGCTCCTCCAACGTCTGCTCGGACCCTTCGAGCCGGGCGTCCTCGCCGAGCTACGGCATGCCGGTGTCGTCGCATCACCTGGACGGGGTCCAGTCGTCGCTCTCCTCGTCACCGTCCAAGCGGGCCGGCGCGAAAGACTGCCAGAAGCAGCAGCGCAAACTGACATACCAGTTCAGCAATAACTCCTCCAACGACAGTGGCCTCTCCCCGCCGTACTCGCCCGACGGCGGCCGCAGTCATCGCGAGTCTTCCATGTGAGTCTTGGGGCATGTCTGTCTGACTGACTGACTCCACTGTGGGGGCGATGATGCGATGATATGTTGGCGCGCGTGTGAGCGAGCGCTCTCCCACTCCCACTCAGGGGAATGGTGGGTGCGTGGGTGCGTGGTGGTCCGTCGTCTCTCGACTTTGTCTTCCCCCTCCGAGATCTCTCCTCCGATCAGATCGATAACTCGTTCTTGTTACTAGTACGGTTTTGTGATCGAAAATCCCGGTTCTCATTTGGCATTTCGTGTCTGTGTGGCGCTTTGATGACGATGTGTGTGTATGTGGAGTGGGGATCGATGGGGGACGCACATCGTGATCAATTGTTTTTTAGCTCTCTCTCTCTCTCTCTTCCCATGCACAGATTCTTGTCTGCGCCGGCGTCCCCAAACTCGTCGAGTCGCTCGCGCTCCAGCAGTCCGGATGATCTTTCGCGGCGACGAGTGTACCGCTGCAGTTCCCACGGCTGCGCCAAAGTCTACACTAAGAGCAGCCATTTAAAGGCTCACAGTCGGCTGCACACCGGACAAGCGGCACTTCTTGGTACAAATCAATTTTCTATTATGTACCTGTCCGTCGGTCTCACGGTCTGCTTGCCGGTCTGGGCAACTGCAAAGACATGTCTTCTGTCTTGTCTGCCAG
>LRSR01002738.1:0-11261 GCA_001579985.1 Hypsibius dujardini
GATAAGATCCGGGGTGGATCAAATTAACTGGTAGGGCAAAAAAGTGTCCTTTGAGATCGGGAGATGACGGTACTGTACGTACAAGTAAGAGCAAGACAAGTTAAAAAAAGCTTTTTGTCGGGAATTTCAGGTCACGCAACTTCGTGGGGCTACGCCCTGTCGAAACTCCTCACGCCCTGCTACACGAACGGTTCCGCAGACGGTTCTTTCGGCCCCATAAATCCCATCCTCAATTCGACCTACGACACGTTAACCGATTTCTTCACGGAGATTCTAGAGGTCTTCCCCGATCGCTACCTGCATCTAGGTAGGTAACCCTAACCCTAAGAAAGTGCGAAAGAGTAGCCCGGTAGGCACTTATTCACTGTGAAGTACAGTGAAGATTGTCCAACCATGCAGACAGGGCCACCCTACCTGTTCTGCCATACAAATTTGGAGTTTTCCACCACGAAAATATGAAATAACCATTCCCTTGCTGTGGTGGACGCTGAGTGGCAAATTCTTCGGACATACTTATGTGTTATTTTAAGGCGGTGACGAGGTGGATTTCACCTGCTGGCAATCCAACCCAGCAATCACGGCTTTCATGAAGAAAAAGGGTTTTGGAAAGGACTACGCCCAGTTGGAAGAGTATTACGTGCAGACGCTAATCGACCTGCTCGATAAAATTCCCAGCACACCAAGGAAGGGGAAAGCCAAAGCAGACAAGCACGAGTACATTGTCTGGCAGGAGGTCTTCGATAACAACGTGCAGCTAGACAACGATACCATCGTGCATGTCTGGAAGGTAATCACTTACGAAGCCCTCGAAAATGTGTGGATCCTTGTTGGAGGATGCTCACGGGAAAATGAGAACCTAAATTTCGGGCGAACATGCCACGCCCTTCTATCGGGAATCCAGAATGATTAAAATTTTATATATCGAATAGAATGAATGGGATCAGTGAGTTGTGCAGTAGCTCTTTCTTTCAATGGCCAAACTAATTACCGATAGGATTTGAAGGATTGGAAAGGCGTCGAGTGGCAAAAGGAGATCGCCAACGTCACCAAAGCCGGATACCGATCCATCCTCTCATCATGCTGGTACCTCAATTACATTTCATACGGAGCGGACTGGACCGCGGTATGTATGCACCGTATGGTCGCGATCTCAAGGGACAGCTAAGCCCCGCCTTCCCTCAGTATGGCCCTGCACTCGATTGAACGTTCAATCGAATTCACTCTTCTCTGATTGGCTGTTTTCTTACAGCTTACTCGTTGTGCTCGATTGATTGATTGTACAGTTGTGCTTTTCCGTACATTTGTCCCTACAGTGGTAATTTGGTGAACGGCACTGAATAGGCACGGCCCGGGTTGGTTATGATCTACGGGTAGGGCAGAAAAGTGTCCCTTGAGATCGCGAGCATACGGTATGGTACTTACACAGCTGAGTAAATAAATACGAGTCATCATCCATCCTACGACATCGCCTCGTCGTTTCCTTTTCCAGTATTACAACTGCGATCCGCAACAGTTCAACGGTTCAGCCGCGCAAAAAGAACTGGTCATCGGCGGGGAAACTTGTATGTGGGGTGGTAAGTATCAACGAGATTTAAAGCTCTCACCTAACACTGAGTTCGTCCAGCTGTGTACCGATCACCCACAGGGACAGACATTACTTTTCCTAAGCCTCTTCCTCCTACTTATCTCAGTAGGGATTATGTGTCAGGAACTGCAATTTCGCTTCCCCTTTAGAATACATCGATGATACGAACGTTTTGGTGAAGCTCTGGCCGCGAGCATCCGCGGTGGCTGAGCGCCTGTGGTCTGATCAGACTGTCACGGACACGAACCTTGCCGGGAAGCGTCTGCGACGTCACCGGTTAGTACCAGCGTACACTGTACCGTATTGTGTACAATAAGTGACAGAACTTAATTTGACGAAGGGGTCCCGGAAACGGGCAAAAGGGGCGGGACATGGGTAATAATTGAACAATCAACCAATCAACTCCGCTCCGATTGCTCATGAGCTCCAGTGGTTGATTGGTTGATTGTTCCCTGCCCCGGCCATTTTGCCCATTTCCGGGACCCTCCATAAATTAAATTCTGTCGCTTACTGTACACCGAAGGCGGGGCCTATGGAGGAAACGTTTATTCCCTTTCTCATCTCATCCGTATAGATGTCTGATGGACAGACGCGGCATTCCAGCAGAGCCGAATCTGGGACCGGACTTTTGTCAGCCCGAATACTCCTCATCAAAGTAAACTGTCCGTAATTTCTGTTGATGGACCTTGTGAAGAGCTCACACCTTGTGTGGACCTTGTGTGGACCTTTGTTATTCGTCGGTCGAACTCATTGGCGGTTGGGCCGATACTTCTAAATATTATTTTCTATTAGAGCAATGAACGAATTTTTATATTTTGACACCCTTTTTGCCGCACCTTCTCAATTTGTGAAGGTTAGATTTTCTGCAAAGCCGTAAGTCGTGACATCGTGTTCCTTATTACGTCTGCGTGATAAGGAACAAATCAAAGCGTGTGCTGACTGCTGAGTCGAGTGTGCACTAGTACTGTATTTTCGCGTTAGACAGGGACAGTTGCACTGGAGTGGAACGTGTGCACGGCTGTGTGCTTTGTACACACAGCACAAGCGCCGCGTGGCCGATTAAACGTTCCACAACTCGTACGCTGTCCCTGTCTAACGCGAAAATACAGTACTGTATTTTCGCGTTAGACAGGGACAGTGGTAGTGTAGTGGAACGTGTGCACGGCTGTGTGCACCGTACACACAGCACAAGCGCCGCCTGGCCGATTAAACGTTCCACAACTCGTACGCTGTCCCTGTCTAAAGCGAAAATAGAAGAAATTTTTTTTGCAGTTCCAGAAAGAGCTTAGGCTACCACCTCGTCTGTCAAATTTGGCGTTACAGACTTTTTACGGCGTTACGGATTTTTCATTCTTTTTTTTCTACAAGAAGAGACATGCCGAAACATACAAGAATTAAACAAGAAATACTAAAAAATTTCCAAAGAACAGCGCGGTATACGTTCACAACAGTAAAGATCGTGAGAGTTTCAAATTTGTCTAACCATTCACGAAGGGGTCGCATTTCTCTTCCACCCTTAAAGATAGGGGGTCTTCACCGCGCACTGGAGTGACCATTCCCGCGCCATGGTGAATTCTTGCTGGCAGATTTGCCGGAAATGTTTCTGCCCAGACATGGCAGAGACAGGTAGAGAGACAAAAACATAAACAGAGGAGCTATAAGTGCACTTTCAGAGACCAGGTCAATAAATCACTTCCGGTTACGGACTGCCGCGTTGTCTGCGGGTAGAGTACTCCGGTCATTATCAGTAGTCTCGTTCAGTGGTTTAGCCTCTTCCTCCTGCTCCAACGTCCTGCTGCGTCTCCGTTCACAAATACAGATTATCAGCGCTAAAAGAACAAGCTCTGCGAGGATTCCCAGAAAAGGCCACAGTGCCGCCCATCGATCTAAAATAAAATAACATTTCACATTGAGATACAATACAACTATATAGTTTTATATTAATACCACGCAATTTATGGCTTGATCATAGAAACACCCTCACCGAACGAAAGGGACACATACTGAAACAGTACAAACTCTTTGCTAAGGAAAGACGCAAACTGAATCGGACATGGACAATCAGTGGACCGAACACAGACACAAAAACTGGCACGGGCACAGGCAAGTTGACACAGACACAGACACAGACACAGACACAGACACAGACACAGACACAGACACAGACACAGACACAGACACAGACATAGACATAGACATAGACACAGACACAGACACAGACACAGAGATACACAAGAACGAAGAAAACCGGAAGTAATTGCAGACAGAGACAAAATGACAGTCATTATCTTCTCGCACGCAAGCAGCAAGCCCCGAGTTCCAGACATTAGGGCTGTTTAAGTTCGGCGTCGCTAACCTTTCACACGAACGAAAACGGTACCGCTATTGACCCCATGTTCGTTCTCCACGAAACAGTAATACTGGCCCCGGTCGCTGTCGGTGACATTTCTAATCTCCAAAATGGAGGTCCGCTCCTGCTGCCGCGAACTGTTCTCGTAGTGACGGTCCCGCATCAGTGAGAAGCGGTGATCGGGATCGCGGGCGTCGCTCAGACACCGCCGATCCGGATGCGACAGATGGTACGGCTCCCTGCACGGCGCGAATGTCTCGTTGAAGTCCACGAGGACCTGCCAGCCGAGATGCCGCTGCGGGTCCTGCTGCTGCAGCTGCAGCAGACTGAGGACCGAGTCGCGCGACGTCCCGTTCAGCACCCACTTCACCCGTTCCTCGTTGCCGGAGCCCGAGTAAATACACGTCAGGCTGAACCGATCCTCCTTGGTCGCGGTCTGGGATTGGGCCGTTCCATCGATTTTCACGTCTGGAGTGGCTAGAATAAACAAGAGCATTTTTTGCGGCAAATTATCGACCATCATCGGGAGAGGGGGCCGTGAGAAGCAGAGGCAGCAGCAGCGGCAGCAGCTCACGGTGGCGACTGAGTGAGTGCCTGTTTTGCCTATGCGAATGGATTTGCTCTTCTAATAACCCCGGACAATAGGAAGTGGATTAAATTTCAGCTCCCTGATTTTCATCGTTACACCGTCGAGGCTGCGCCTGTCCCCGCTGTCTGTCTGTGTTTTTTTTTTGCAATTCAATGACACACACTGCTTCGCTTAAAACATATGCGTCTGCAGTAAAAGTACCTGGCCGTTTCCCCTCGCCACACTGTTCTTGTGTCTCTGTACCGGTATTCTCCCGCTGTGACAACCACTGCTCGTCTGTCTAACCTGAAATGCTTCCGTTCTTCCAGCAACTACTGACTTCTACGGCGGCAAGGCGTCTTTATAACGGGTGACTGAACTGTTTGGCATTAAAGCTCGGTTAACTCATTAATGTCTGCGTCTTCCACATTGACAAACAAATAAGCTGCTGTTACCCCGAATAGTAGAACACGACGACTCACCCAGTTCTCTGCCCGCCCTCGAAAGAACCTCTTCCTATTGTTCCAACATGACCGTCTCCATGCAAAAATTACAAGTTATCGTGCCTAATCTATAGTGTCGTCGCCTCGCGTAGAGATTCTGCATCCTTCGTGGTGATTATTACCACCAAGTCCTCCCACGAGCCAATGAACGCTACTATCAACGTGTCACTATTAGAGCTTGATTGCCGACAGACAGACGAGTAATTTGCGTGGAGATCTCCGTTTAGCCCAGCAGTGTACTCGCATATTGCGTTTACGTCCCGGTAGGTTACAACAGAACAAGGAGGCGAGCGCAGACATCGCTACTAGACACGTGGCAAAAGCCTTGCGCTAACCGAGTCAAGCCATTACACTCGATGGACGCATTGTAACACAGCCCGGAGTTGAAGTGCTTAATTCGGTCAGCGCAAGGTGTTTTGCCACGTGTGTAGTACAAGACTAGCACGAACCTTCATAAACGACGGTTTTAATGATTTCCTTGTGGGTGAGAGTTGTCCCGGTGGTGTTGAGCTTGCACTGATATTCCCCCGTCTTCATCGGGTACCGCCCCTCGTGACTGCGGATCTTGAGCGTCCAGTTTTTCTTCCCGTCGTGCACATTACTCATGTCCCGTGGGGTCTCCTGGTCCACGTTGACGGTGTAGTTCATGTCCGGCGTCGTCCCATCCGGATGCATGTGCACACCGTTCAGCACAATCTCCGTCCCGTCGCTCAGCCTGCGCGTCCAGATCAAGGGGAATTCCGGCCGAAAACGCTGCTCACACCGGAGATAGGCCGTTTGGGCCGTCCCGTTAGCCACGAGATTCTTCGGGATCAGCGAGTCCCCGTCCAGCACGTTGACGTAGTAGTCAGCCGTGTCGTTGCCCACCGTACAGCTGTACTGACCGCCCTTGACGGGCTTCATATTCCGACCCGACCCGGTCGGTTCCAGGTGAAGCCTCGCCCCGGAGCCTTGACTGACCGTAGCGGGCGGTTGATTGGGGACGGTCAGGGTCCAGCTCGTCGGTCCCGGCGCAGTGGTGATACAGTTGAGGTCCAGCGAATCCGAGGGATTAAAGTATGTCACACCGTTCCACACCTGTCCGCCGGTGTAGTCAGCCTTGATTTCAATCTTCTCTGCGCTGGTGGTGGTGGTGAAGATGACGGCAAGAAGAAGGCTCCACGATAAGGCAAAGCAGCAGACAACGCTTCGTTCAAGGGCCATTTTGAATAATATTCCGAACGACGGTTGCACACGCACTGTGCGCAAGAAGGCTTCGCGCGATAAAAAAAGTGGGGATATTTCAAGGATGGGGAATATAACTCCTGGGAGGGAGGGAGAGAGAGAGAGAGAGAGAGATAACCACCGCTCTCGCGGAGAGCTGGCTTAAAAGGCTGATCCACCTCCTCCCAGTTTGAGCAAACTGTACAAGCTGAGCCGCTGCGGTCTGCCTCTGCGTCTGCCGGAAAATGAGTCTCTGCAAGTGTGTGTGTGTGTGTGTGTGTGTGTGTATACTCTGTATGTATGTGGGGATGTGGGGAGCTCGCGGAGCGGAGCGATGCTCGTCTTTAGTCGCATCGCGTTCCCAATAAGTCCGTGGTCGTGCGGTGCTGCCGTCGCCGCATCGGCATAGCGACATTTCATCCCAGCGACATTTCATCCCAGAGACATTTCATCCCAGTGACAATTCATCCCAGAGACATTTCATCCCCGCGACAATTCATCGGTATGATATATGTCGCTGTGATTAGAAAGTGGTGTGATGATTCATGTTAATTTACGAAGTCAATCCTACAGATTATTTTTGTTGGATGTTATTCCTTTATTATTATTTGTTTGGTATTATGAGTTTTTATTTATTATTTATTCTGTTCAGTAACATTGACAACTGCCACAGAAGCATTGTAGAATAAGAGCTGTAGTTTATACTGGTTTTAAACGTAAACCTGGATATCAACATTTGACGGTTTTTTACTAGTTGTAGTTACGGTATTTTCGCGTTAGACAGGGACAGCGTACGAGCTGTGGAACGTTTAATTAGCCACGCGGCGCTTGTGCTGTGTGTACGGTGCACACAGCCATGCACACGTTCCACTACAGTACAACTGTCCCTGTCTAACGCGAAAATACAGTACTTGCATACGAACGGGAATATCCCGTTAACAACTACGACAAAGAAGGGAAAGCCAATTTTTCTGAGATTAACTTCATGTACAATAACTGCTCTTTATACAAATAGTTCGAATCGCTATACCAAGTTCTCGGTGTACGCATAAGTGGCCATTTGATTCCGTCTCTCTAATGAAAAGTTGTGTTTTGGAAAGACGCGATACGAACCGTATGCTGAGCAATGCTGAGTAATGTTGTCGCTGGGAGGAAATGTCTGGTCAGAAAGGGTCGCGGTGAACATAAAACGCTGTCATCAAATCGGATTGAGATGAACTGTCGCCGTATTGAATGTCGCATGTACAAATGTCCTCCCACCCGCCGCTGCCCGGGTCGCTTTTCATCCCATGTGAATAAGCGTGTGTCTGTGTCTGTGTGTGTCTGCTTGTGTCTGCGTGTGTCTGTGTCTGCGTGTGTATGTGTGTGTCTGCGTGTGTCTGCTTGTGTATGTGTCTGCGTGTGTCTGCGCGTATGTGTGTGTGTGTGCGTGTATATACTGCACAGTAATCGTGCAGACGGATATAGTTCCGTCGGATCAATAAACACAGATCCAGATTCAGTAGAGACATATCGATCCTCACTTCATTACAGTGTTCTCCATCGTCGTCTTCGTCGTTGCTGTCGCCGTCGTAGTAGTCGTCTGGTCGCGGGAGAGACAGATGCGTATCTCTATGTATTCGACGCGGAAGTTGGGCAATCACGCAGTGTGGTTGGGCAGTTCAGTGTCTGTGTTGGAGGGAATGGGGTGATGGAGAGAGAGAGAGAGAGAGAGAGAGAGAGAGAGAGCCGAACGAGCGTGGATTCTCAAAGATGCTCGAAATAGTTTCCGGCACACATTCATGTAAATATACAGTGCGCGCTTCCATGGTAAGCTGTTATCGCTATGTAGGAGTAGTAGTTTGGCACCGCCGTAATAGCAGTTAGGTCACAGGCAGTAATCTTAGGCTTTATTCACTTCACGACGGGACATTCATCAAACCAAGGTCGGACATACAGATTAGAATGCACGATGAGTCTGTTCGAACCACTCCCGATTCTCTTTTTTTCGGTGAAAACTGGAGACGCATGCTGATACTACAATTTTTTCTTAGCTGTTGAGGTAACAGACTGCTTTTTTTATTGGAAGACAAAAGAGTTTTCGAGGCATTGCTTTAGGGAGAAAGAGATGATCTGTAGCAGAAATGATCTGTTTCGAGAAAGGTTATTTTATTCGCTGCATTGTAGCTCAACGGCTGGGGCAGTTCGAAGGGGTTGTAGTGTGCCGCCAAAGCAGTACGAACTGGTACCTTATGACGCATAAATTCACAAGCACATGTGAAACTGTGGTGCGCCAGGCCGGGAACTAGAATTTCCATTTTTCGTCCAAGTTTTAAGCAGGTCATCCATCTGCGAAAGGCTTTTTTGTCAGTTTCGGTCTGATGGAGGCAGTGGCGCCACCACCAGCGCATTTACGTCGACAACCCCAAACTCGCAAACTCCGCCCTTATCCCCCTCGAACCCCCTAAAGTAAGCACACTGAAGCACACGTTGCTCTGAAATTCTCCCCTCAAATTTCTCCCCACAAATTTCACCCCACAAATTTCATTCTAAACTTGCCTCCATCACCACGAACGACTTCGACTCCGAAAATAATTCTGGGGTATAACTAATTGTCTACTGTATTTATCAGCAATCCCTTTTTTTTCTCGATGAAGTTTTGGTAATTTCCTACTGACGCTGTCGGAAACAACATTTTTTTGGGTGAGCTCCCATTTGTCCGTTCTCCGTGGATCCTCATTGACAGCCACGCTGTAGAACTGTTTACAGCCACGCTGTAGAACTGTTTACAGCCACGCTGTAGAACTGTTTACAGCCGTTGTTTCCAACCATCGTGTGTCTTCTTTATACTGTAGAAAATCTCTCTGCGCCTCATCGATCCGCCTCCAAATAATGGTGGATTATGGAATAGATCCCTCTTACGGCGACACAATCAGCGCAGACCAGCAGGATAACCTCACGAAGCGCGATCGGAAAAAAGGAGGCGGAAAAGGTGATCTTCCCGTCGGGCAGAGCAGTCCCGAGAAGCGAGTCACCTTCCTCGAGCAGGACGTCCACGGGGAGTTTCGAGGCCGGCCATCGGTGCCAGGACCGTCGGCTTATGAGACGCAGCCATTTCGATCGTCTTACATGGATTCGCAGTTCACAGAGAATATCGGCAGGCAGATGAGGGTTTGTTTGTTGTCGTTTTCTTTGCTGCTTGTGTCTTTTGAATTTTAATCCTTTTATTAATTTGCAGGTGCCTGATCAGATTCGTCCTTACGAGGAAAGTGCAGGCAGTTACATTGGCTACCAGAATAACGGGGTGAGGGCAAATGCAATGCAGCAGATGAGTGTTCCGGATCGAATTCTCGTCGCTGGTGAGTTTTCACGCATTTGGGCGATTTATGAGCCAGTTGATTGATTGATTGGGCGATTTATGAGCCAGTTGATTGATTGATTGATTGATTGATGGAAGGTTTTAATTTGAGCTGAATTGTTTTGATTGCTGGTTATTGTGTACCAATCCCAGTCATGGGGCAAAACATGAGATGCATTGATGAAGTGAATGCTGATAGTTGACATCACGGCGGTGCTAGTGGAGGTACCGACATTGTACTATTAGTCATATCGATAATGTCTTTGGTGAGTAGGAAACCGGAATAGCGTTTATTTTGTTTTGAAGGCAATGATCAACATCTGTCAATGCGGGACAATCGACCGCGGGAACTGGAACTGGATGACATGCTATACGGCTTCCGTGGCGCTTCTAACCAACCAGTCCAAGTCCAGACACCGCCCAGGACACTCACCGTTAACCAGCATTCTTTCCCGGCAGCTAACGGTTTGGATAGCGAACCGATCGAAGACGGCCCAATGATTGCCCCCTTTTCCGCATCCGCCTTGTCCGAGAACAACAACATGGAGCAATCATTGAACTTACAAGCAGAGAAGAACATGACCTCCTCTTTGCGTGGTTCAAAAAGGTTAGATGAACATTTTTGTACAGTCAACGACAAGATTGAGTACACTGGAGGGTCCGGGGCAAAAGGAGCGGGGCAGGGGGTGGTTTTCAAATAATCGAACAATCAACCACCTAACTAGCCGTGCTTCGCCTCTTCTGCCTATTCCCCGGACCCTCCAGTGTACTCAATCTTGTCCTTGATTGTACTTTATTTTCAATTCATCGTTCTGTATCTGCATTCATGCCTGCCTGCCTGCCTGCCTGCCTGCCTGCCTGCCTGTATTTCTCAATCTGCTTATTCGGTTTTAATCGTTAAAAAGTTTATGCCCGTCCGGTTCGTCTATCTTGGATGCCTGTTTCGGGTGTGTAGGAGCTAAATCTACTACACCTTGAGATGTGTTGGTGTTAGGGGTGGCCAAAACTAAAATTGTTCAACTTACCTGTTTGTTTTGGCATCTGAGACTTTGTGGTCAAGAGTTTTAGTTTAATTTAGTTTAGGTTTGCCATCCTAGTTGGTGTGCTTGTGTCTCGACATGACGAACGAAGTCATTTGCTTTGCCTGTTGTTACTGTTGAACGCTTTCCATTATCTTCGCCTGTTGTGTGACTGCTTTTTTGGTGGAGACGTTATTAACACTTACCGTTAATTCTACACATTTCATAGCATCATGTTGCGGTCTGCCGGCGCTCTCACTCCCAGCGGTCGTTCCGGACTTCCCGACACGCCCGGCACCCGACTGGTGATTGATCTATACAAACGTGTGGAAGTGCTGGAGAGGGAGAACCACTATCGATATCTCCGCGAGATGGTGGGATACGCGCTGGTCCTCGGCTACGTCGCCCTCAAAAGCATGTCTTTCTTCATTAAACGCTAATTTTTCGAAATCCACCCCGCTGCGGCGATAAATGTTGAAAGATCCGTACTGATTTTTAGTGCTTGGCCCTCCAGACCATTTCGCTCGACTTGGGATTTGTTTGCTTGCTTTATCTGTTTTTTTTTATCATTACTGTCATTGCAGCTTAGCCTTTTGAAATTTTACGCCTAATTGTACACCTGCGGGAAGATGTCCTAGCTTCCTAATCATAAACAACGCGCGTATTCGCATCTCGTGCGTAAGGGAAATGTAAATG
>LRSR01002743.1:0-34768 GCA_001579985.1 Hypsibius dujardini
CTGTCTGTCTGTCTGTCTGTCTGTCTGTCTGTCTGTCTGTCTGTTTGCCTATTTCCAGGTTTCGGGATGCCAAAAACAAAGCATACCCTTGCCGTCTTCCCCGACGAAGACCACTTCAATTAGCTTGATCTCCGCGCAGTCAACAGTGAGTCGATTCACAGCCTCGTTGACCTGCATAGAAAAAAAGCAGCACTCGTCAATCGCAAACTAAATTGCCGTTACAAATAATTAATTAGATGGAAATTCATTATTCAAATGATAATTTATTCAATTTTAACTCATTCGTTTTCATTAACTAATCGACAAATCAAAAAGAAAGCAACTTTGCATCAGTCACTCAATCCATATTTCCCAATCACCTCGAACAACAAAGCGTTCGATCAGTCAATCAACTGCATGGTTTGCTGCGGCAGTAGTATATAAAGCAAATCAATGATATACAAATGCAACATCAATCAACCAATCAACGGATACAAGTGCAACATCAATCAACCAATCAACGGATACAAGTACGACATCAATCAACCAATCAACCGATACAAGTACGACACCAATCAACCAATCAACAGATACAAGTACGACACCAATCAACCAATCAACCGATACAAGTACGACATCAATCAACCAATCAACCGATACAAGTACGATACAAGTACGACACCAATCAACCAATCAACGGATACAAGTACGACACCAATCAACCAATCAACCGATACAAATGCAACATCAATCAACCAATCAACCGATATAAGTGCAACACCAATCAACCGATATAAGTGCAACATCAATCAACCAATCAACTAATCTCGTTGAATTAGCGACGGCGTTAACCAACCTTAACGTGGACAACCGCTCGTCCATCAAACGTGGCATCCTTCAGGTATGGCTGGATGCGGAGCTCGTAGTGCTTGGGGACGACCGTTTTGGGCAGACGCTCAAAGGCTTTCTTGTTGGTGAAGCCAGCCTCCTCCGCGGCCGCAGTCCCGTTAGTTCCGTTGTTGGGCATTCCGGCGATGCTACAGTACGTGCGACTTGCAAATCCGTTTCGCGCTCCGATCAACGGGAAGATGCGACTTGGTCGAAGAGGTCTCCTTCGATGGCGCTGCAAAAACAAATGGCAAAAAATCTTTGCATGCACAAGGCGTCGTCTGAAAGCAATGACCCTGAATAATTTAGATTGCTGGAAAATTAGTGTTTTAGATAAGACGCACTGATAGCGAGTGCAAACAGGCGCGACGACCCGGAAGAATTTCCTGGCTGATAATTCCCGGTGGAAGATTATTATTCAGAATCGGTCGTTTAAACGAACTTTGAACGATTTTCTCCAGTCGATTTAAAAACATTCCTAAATTAGTTTGTTCGAATTAATAACGGAAGAGCATGCAAGTTATGATTAACCGGAAGGCGGAGGAAGGAAACAGCTGTTTCCAACCGGCACGAGAACACAGTCCCGAATCGAGTCAGAGAACGCGCACTGAACCTGCTGATCAGTTTCACCGCTTCACACTCGGAATGACCGGCGCTAAATCGAATGAACAGCGCCTCAGAAACAACTCAGAACCGTTTCAACCGAATTAACTTCCAAATTTCAATTTAAAAATTTGAAGATATTGCGAGGGGAAAGGTGAGGTGAAACGGAATCGAAATTATGAGAGCGCCGGGGAAAAAAATGTGCAGCAGCAACGAGAAGGTTTCATGGAATGCAACAGCAAACCAGATGGTAAAGCTGATCCGCTTCACGCCGCCAATCGAGTAATGACGAGGACAAAAATTAAAATTGATCGTTTAAATTTACAAATTCGACAGCGAATCGTTTGCAAGGCCGTGTCACGTACCTGGATTTAAATTAAAGGCGACGTCGTCGGTTGAAATTTTGTGCGTTCGCAATGTTTGGCCTAAAACACATGAGCAAAACCGGGAGCGGAAAAAAAATCCCAACTTCCACGTGAAAAATGAAAATTATCGTATGCTCACGATCTAAAGAGACACTTTCTGCCCTACCCGTAAATTTTAACCAGCCCGGGCTGTGCCTATTCAGTGCCGTTCAGCAAATTACCACTGTGGGAACAAAAATACGGAAAAGCACAGCTATACAATCAATCAATCGAACACGAGGAGTAACCTGTACGAAATGAGCCAATCAGAGAAGAGTGAATCAGATTGAACGTTCAATCGAGTGCATGGTCATACCGAGGGAGGCGGGGCTTAGCTGTCCCTTCAGATCGCGAGCATACGGTAGTCGAAGCAAAGAGTGCAAACAGGACGATGTGCAGTGCGCAGTGAGAATGCACACTGTTTTGATATTTTCTGATGCGCAGAATGTATGTGCAGTGCGCACTGCACAGACAAATAACAATCAGTCGTCAAACGAAAAGACCTTCGCTTACATCATCATCACCATCGAAACCGCGATGAAAACACTGCCACGATCTCGCCAGGTCTCTTTCCTTTGCGCAATCTGGATCGCACAGGTGTCGCAAATTCGCTTTTTGAATTATTTTTAAGCTCCCGCAGCGATTTTTCGGAGTTATGGACAGTCATCCAGGAGGATTGCCTAATGGAGATTATTCGGAGGACTCAGATAGGGATTATCGAGTGCTCTCTATACAGAGCCATGTGGTGTCGGGTTATGTCGGCAATAAAAGTGCCGTATTTCCACTGCAGGTGAGTGAAAATATAGATTTCGTAGACTTTCCATCGTTAATCAATCAATCAATCAATAGCAGACCATAGTAAGTTGCTTTGAAAATCTTCTGTACAATCAATCAATCGATTGCGAACCATAGTAAGTGTGCTTTGAAAATCTTGTGTACAATCAGTCAATCAATCGATTGGGAGCCATAGTGAGTGTACTTTAAACATTTTGCGTACAATCAGTCAATCAATGATCCATATTGCATTGATTTTGTAGGTGCTAGGTTTTGATGTGGATTTTATAAACACTGTGGAATTTTCGAACCACACAGGTAGGCAGTCTATTAGGTTCTTGTTAAATCTTACCGGCGAAAATAAAACTCAATGAAACCAAAACATTTTAGGATACGGCAGTTGGAAGGGAAGCTGTATGGATGAAAAGACACTGCAAGATCTCTTCGACGGACTGCGAGTGAATCATCTGACGATGAGTTATACGCATTTGCTCACCGGTACGGTGCAGTTTCTGTTTGTCTATATCACAGTTGAACTGACTGAACTCTTTTCAGGTTTCGTGCAATCAAAGACACTGCTGGAAAAAATAGCCGATATTGCGAGGGAGTTAAAGCGGTCTAATCCGAAACTGATTTACGGTGAGACAGACAGGCAGGCAGATAGACGGGCAGACAGGCAGGCAGACAGTCAGGCAGACAGGCAGGCAGACAGACAGACACAGGCAGGCAGACAGACAGACAGACAGGCAGACAGACAGGCAGACATATAGACAGGCAGACAGAGGCAGATGGATCAAGTCATTCGATTACTGAAGGGACTAGCAGGTTCTTTTTCTTCTCTTAGTTTGTGATCCGGTAATGGGAGATAATGGAAAAATGGTAATAAATATTTTGATTGCCTTGCAGCGTTCGTCGTAAAACTCCAACCTTGTGTATTTGCAGTACGTGCCTATGGAAGTCTTCGAGGCCTACAGAGACTCCATCCTGCCGTTGGCAGACATCGTCACTCCGAACCAATTTGAAGCCGAGTGAGTGCCATTTATCACACGCTCAACAGCAGCGCACAATGGTGGGAGCACCATCTGGTGTTGGCAAGACATAAATAATCAAGGCTCCGATGTTTTGTGTTAGATTGCTGACAGGCATAACAATTCGATCTGAGAAGGACGCTTTAGCTGCTATCGATCGGCTGCACTCGCGGGGCGTGCCGACGGTCATCATCTCCAGCAGTGACTTGGGAGATGATAAAAATCTCATTGGTTTCGGAAGCGCAGTGAATCAAGGCAGGTTGTTCAATACTTAGTGTTGAGACTGACGGGTGAGGAATCAGCGTTACATAACGTGTTTTTGGTTGTAGGCGCGGGAAAGCTGAGATTTCGCATGAACATTCCTCGATTACCGGCCTCGTTCACGGGCACGGGTGATTTGTTCACCGCTTTGCTGCTTGCCTGGATGACCAAAACCGGGGATCTTCAGCGTTCTTGTGATATCACCGTATCGACGCTGCAGGCGGTCCTTAAACGGACTTGGAAGCATTTTCAAGGTAAGGCATCACTAACCGGATTATCGTTCTGCCTTTCTCTCCCTGTCTGTCTGTCTGTTTGCATGCCTGCATGTCTGCGGTGTCTCTCCACAATGAACTATTTTCTTTACGAGTCTACGTCTCTGCTAGCTTGTCTAGCCCACTGCCTGTCTACCTGTCTGTCTACCTGTCTGTCTGTCTGTCTGTCTGTCTGTCTGTCTGTCTGTCTGTCTGCATGCCTGCCTGTCGGTCTGTCTGGATGTCTGTTTGTCTATATGTCTGTCTGCCTATTTTTCTGGCTGGCTGCCTATCTGTCTGGATGTCTGTCTGCATGCCTGCCTGTCTGGATGTCTGTCTGTCTGTTTGTCTGGCTGGCTGCCTATCTGTCTGACTGTCTGTCTGTGTGACCATAGAGAACTGCCAAGATTCACAGCCGTGTCTGCGGCATCTGGAGCTGCGTCTAATACAAAGCAAGCGTGACATTGAGAATCCAGTGGTTTCCGTCCAATGTCTCAACATATGAACTCCGCTTCACCTTCCCCCCCCCCCTCCAAGTCCATGACATGCAGAGGAAGTGTCTGTAAGGTCTTCGCTTAATAAACGGTGAAGAAGGGCTTAATCCCTTTTATTCCCCGTGTGAATTTTCATATTAGGGAGCAGTTCTATTTCCGGTTTTGATGTCTCCAGTATTTATTTATCTAGTATTTGAGAATTAGGCATGAATTAGGTTCCGTCACTCATAAAATGTTACGTTGCAACTGCGTGACCGTTAGTCACGGTACTAATGTCAGAACTCGAAGCTGCCACGCGATTAGTGGATGAGTTAAGGATCAGGCTGACTTGCTGGAGCGAAACCCCGAGCACCCGAGCAGCTTCCTGCGCCGGGCAGAGCGCATCGCGAACTCTTTCCACCGCCGGCACGAAGACAACGTCAAAGGTGTGCTCGAATTCCACGGGAATTTTTCGCTCGCCCGACATCTCACGGACAAGGATGGACGCTTCCAGCAGCAACTGGTTGATGGCCGCGACGACCGGGACGGTGAGACTGGAAATGGCGCAACAGCGTGGCCGGTTGAGGGCAGCAATGATGGCGTCGTGAAGGTGGCAGAGGACGGGAAAGTTCGATAACTCATCGGGCGCTCGAAATTTATCCTCGGGCTGGGTTGGTGAAATTGGGGACGGCCGTACGGGCGGTCGGGATTTTCGGGCAATCTGAATATCCACTATCCCGGTTTTGAAACTGCAACAACACAAATCCGGCTGCCAGTTAACTAGCAGTCGTTGGGCGGACGGAGAAGTGGACCATAGCAATCAGAAGCGAACTTTTGTAGGCAAAGTGATGGGACACAAACAGGCAGGCAGGCAGGCAGGCAGGCAGATAGAGTAGGCAGACAGACAGATCTGTATACTGTATACTGTAAGCAGACAATAAGGCAGACAGACAAGTAGACAGACAGGCAGGAAGGCAGACAGACAGACAGACAAACAGATAGACAGATAGGCAGGCAGACAAACAGACAGACAGACAGACAGACAGACAGATGCAAAGATAAGAAACAGAAGGGATTAAGCAGCCAGTGAATTACTGGGCAAAACCAGATAAGTAAACCCACTTGGTCATGGCTGTCTTGAAACTCGCAGTTACATTCCCCGCGATTTGCTGCACAAAGAGCTGAAGAAAAGTTGTCGAAATGTTTGAACCAAATCGTGAGAGCGCTTCAGAGAAGTTGAGACAGTGGTTGAACAAAGGTTCCAGTCTGTTGTCGTCGACATTCGGCAAGGACTTCTCCATCAGGGCACAAAGCTCAGACAGCTAATAACAGGAGGCACAAATACGATATTGCTGTGAAAGTCAAAAGCAAGAATGATGTGACCGGTAATAATGAATTATACTTGCCTCTTCCCGAAGCCAGACATAGGGCAAAGTGCGGAGGTCCACCGGCAGATCCGGATTGTGGGGAAAAACGGAGAGGAAATAATTGAGAGTGTCGAAATAGTGCAGTCGGCAAATTTCCAGTACCCGCGTCAGAAACTGGTAAGTGTCCTTCTGCGGCACGGCTCTCACGAGACCGCTGATGAAAATACTTCTAGACTGCAAGAAAATTAATTGCGGCTTGCAAGTAAAATGTAAAAACAACACAGTAACGCTAACAATCAGAAACAGACAAGTTAGGCAGACAAGAATGCACAACTAAGCAGAGGCACAGTCTGTTGGTTCGCCAAACAGACAAACAGGCAGGCAGGCAGACAAGCAGGCAGACAGGTAGACAGGCAGGCAGGCAGGCTGGCAGGCAGGCAGGCAGGCAGGCAGGCAGGCAGGCAGGCGGACTGGCAGACATACAGGCAGACAGACAGAGCATCAGACAGACAAAAATGTACCTGCAGAAAATCAGTGCGAACATGCTCCTCCACCCGGATTTCCATCACCTGACCGAGCCGTCGCTCCAGCGATACAATCTTCAAAGCCTGCAGCAGCTGGACCGGGAGAGTCCGCAGCTGATGCGACATCAGATTCATCACGACCCACGTGCGTTTCCGCGTCTCCTCAGCGATAATCTGTACAACTTTGCCTTCAGGTGACTTCGCTGACAGCTTTTGCACAAAATAAACCAAATCCACAACCTGCGAAGCAAACAACAAAAGCATCCACTCAACGCCCACCAACAAGAATATTAGGACCGTCCCGTCCGTGCCAAGTCAATTAAATTACACTAAAATACAAATACATCAATCAATCAATCAACCCATCAATCAATCAATCAACCCATCAATCAATCAACCCGATAATCAATCAACCCATTAATCAATCAATCAATCAACCCATTAATCAATCAATCAACTCATCAATCAATCAATCAATCGTCCAATGAAAAAAAATTCTCCCAAACGTCAACTCGAACGTACTTCGTCGAATAAGCCGCTCTTGGTTAGATTGTCAATCAGCGCTGGAATTTCCAGAAGATCTTGAATGAAGCTTAACTGCGTCGCTTGTTGTTGAACGCTCGATCGATGTGCTCCAAATTCCTCCGCTCTCTGCCAAAAGGCCCGCGCCTGCTCTTCCGTCGCCGCATAATGCGTCGAAACACCTTGCAGCTGCAATTTCATCTCCGGCAGGTCGCGAGAAATGGCTTCCAGTTGACTGGAAGCTTCCAAAAGTACCGTGTAATTCTGGGGAGAAGAAAAAATATATAATCAAGCGCAATACGAGCGCTTGATTGACGAATTGGCGTGACATTGCACTACGTGCAGTGATCCATCGGCTGATTGATTTGATTAACTAAATCGCTTGCGGTAACTGATTTGCTGCACGACTCGTGAATTGATTGATCTATTTAGTGTATTAAAAAAACATTTACTTCAAGAACCAGTGCGGCTTTGCTGGAATGTACATCCTTTGATGAGTTGTCCAAGCGGGCTTCCTCCGCTTGTAGCCGATTCAGGTCGGAATGCAGCAGGTCCTCGAGATAAGCGAAGGCCTCGTCGTCAAGAAGATTTTCATGGTCAAATGCCACGTCGTCGTCATTTTCGTGTTCAGCATCAGTTTTCAAGACACTCTGCAGAAATGATGCAATGTCTGGGAATAAAATTTCGTTGGCTGTTGGTGATTCCATTGAGCCCATGCTGAAGCTTAAATGAACAGCAAAAGTTAAAGTTCGATGTTGTCTTCCAGACGAACGAGAAGCAGGAACACACTGTACAGTAAGCGACAGAATTTACTGTAATCTAATGGAGGGTCCCGGAAATGGGCAAAAGGGGCGGGGCAGGGGTAATACTTGAACAATCAACCAATCAATCGGCGAAGTTCTGAGCAATCGGAGCGGTGTTGATTGGTTGATTGTTTAAGTACTACCCCTGTTCACGGAGTAAAATGTTCCTTTACGTAAAATAACATTCACAACCGCGGAGTAAAATGTTCCTTTGTGGAGAATAATGTTCGCACAATATATTTTGGCGTTCCCCTTAGATACCTCCCGTTCGCGAGAATAAGAATTTCGCTCGTGTACTACAGACCTCTTTCAACAGATTTAGCGTTGATTGATTGAAGATTTGATTGGATTTTCGTTCATTTTTGGGTCGGCCTTCTATTTCTTATATCATCACGCAAGAAGCACTTCTCCGCGTTCTTCCTGGCTGTCCCGATTATTTTTTTTATTCACAGGTCAGTTTTTTGGAAGCCCAAACCATGTTTGCGCTCGGATTAGGCTGTCTCCGAGCTTGCCAGACCGCTGTGAAATCGATCGTTCCGTTGTCGACGACGACGACGACGATGACGTTGAGAGCTCTCCTCCACACCACCCCTCCCCGGTTGGGACCGCAGAATCCACTCAAAGTTTTCACGCACGATAGGCGAGCCTTCGTCAAACCGCATATACCGAAAGTCACGTCGCGGCCCTATCCGAACACTCCAACGGATCGGCCATTTGTCTACGCGGATGATCCGTTTGTCCCGCCGACTCTACCAAATGCGGGCAACATTCTCCAGTAAGTCCATCAGCGGGAAATTTCACGCTGTCTGCTGTGCACTCACGATCAAATTGGGCGCCTGAACTAACATGAGTGCTAAGTAGCAGGCAAAAGTAGCAGGCAAAAGATTTAATTTTGATTGCGTTTTCGCTTCTAATCAATCAATCTATTGAGTAAGAGTATACTGCAAGAGTCTCCAACATGATATGATATCCTGTATTTGCTTCCCAGCTCTCAGAAATTGTGTAGCTCTCAATCAAAATCAGTGGTCAGTTGACAAAAATGAATCATTTTTTCGGAAAACTAATAGAAAGCCAGTCAGTTTGGCTATATGAGAGATTTCGTCCGCCAACATAAGGACTCGATTACTGTGGCTTATTCAGTTCAATAATTTGTTTGTTTGTTCGATTTACTCTGATTAAATAGTGTCCTACTATAAGTGTTGTTCAGTTTAATTTAATTAAACTTCAGACGCCTCGTCACTTGTTGCTTTTAATTTAATTTAAATTAATTTTTTACTTTGCTGCGGTTCGTTAGGCGTTGATTGATGGTTTGGCCAGTCAAGTGTAATGTTTCGGTTTGATCAATCAATCAACCTCTCGCCTATCAGCGTTCACGTCAGTCAATCAACCAATCAGTCGACCGTTCACTCGCCAATGTTAGGCGTGCCTTGTGGCACCATATCAATCAAGTTTTGCCCATACTACACCAAATCAATCAACTACTTGCGTTTCTCCGCCAGCTGTAAATGCTCTTTGCAGGCAATATCGAAGAGACATGAGATGCCTAATGAGGAACCATACCACGCTGCGCTTACCACCCAGAGGCCGGGTGTTCCCGCTGGTGGGAAAGCCCCAAGCCAAGGGCGTGGTCCTCAAAACCCTCATCAAGAAGCCCAAGAAGCCCAATTCGGCCAATCGTCGATGTGTCCGAGTGCGGCTGTCCACCGGCAAGGAGTACATTGCCCATGTCCCGGGTGAGGGCCACAATCTGCAGGAGCATTCCATCGTCCTGGTGCGAAACGGCCGCACGCAAGACTTGGTCGGGGTGAAGCTGAAGGTCATCCGCGGGAAGTACGATTGCGCTCCGGTGAAGAAGCGGACGGAATAATCAGAGCTGCTTGTGCCGGGTTTTCATTTCATTTTTTGCTGTCGTACACTTTCTGCCTTGATTGGATAATCGGTTGTCGCCCTTTTTACGAAATAAATTGGCTAGATAAAAATTAGCTGCGTTTTTCATGTCCAGTAGTTCGACCCAACGCAAGACACCAAGACAGTAGAGTCTGTTCGGAGCGATACGTAACCTTAAGTCCTTGTGACGTCACAAAAAGGGGCGGGGTAACGACTTGAAGTATCGTTTACGATACTGTGTTTCCTCGATAGATAGCGACAGCATACGAGCTGTGGGACGTTAAATTAGTCCCCCCCCCCCACTCGTCAGTCTGCTTGCCCTGCCTGAAGTGTTGTTTAAATAAGACTTTCGAATTTAAACAAAATATAAAATAAATTTAAATCTTGCCAATACATTAAATAAAAAAATAACGTTTAAATATATTTAATTAAAACAACCGAATTTAAATAAAAATATTATTTAAATTAAATAAAACAGCCGAATTTAAATAAAAATATTATTTAAATAAATTAAAACAGCCGAATTTAAATAAAAATATTATTTAAATAAATTAAAACAGCCGAATTTAAATAAAAATATTATTTAAATTAAATAAAAACAGCCGAATTTAAATAAAAATATTATTTAAATTAAATAAAAAGTTTTATTTAAGGACAACCCGGCGCTTTGAAATCGTCCTGGAATCTCACCGGGTCGCCAGCCGCAGTGATCATGGTTTATTGTTTTCGTGTTCCAACCTATTTTTTTATGACTCATTGTTGAGTTAGCAAACTTTTTGTCCTTTTCAATTTTTCAAAAAAATCTTATGACGTCATCGGACGTAACCGTCCCTCTCGGACACTCTTCTGATAACTTTAAATGGTGAATATCTTCTGATTAAATTCGTTTTGCACTTTTCCGTGGGCATTTAAAACTGCAACCTTCAAAATTCAGCGTTTTAAATTAGCAATTTGCATTACAGAGAAAAAGAGGAAGAACCGTAAAAAAAACTAATTTTGAGATGGGATGAACTTGGGTCGATGGGATGAACTTGGGTCGCTGAGCTTCTCACTTTTCTCCGTAACTAGACCAGTCAGCTGAAAACGTTGAATTCTGAAAGGTTGCAATTTTAAATACCTATCGGAAAAGTGCAAAACGAAGTTAATCAGAAGATATTCGCCATTCAAAGTTATCAAAAGAGCGCGCGAGAGGAACGACCACGTCCGATGACGTCAAAGATTTTTTTTTGAAAAACTGAAAAAGATGAACCATTCGGCTATCGGTGTTCAAATCAGTCAATCAATCAATCATTCGGCTATCGGTGTTCGAATCAGTCAATCAATCAATCAATCATTCGGCTATCGGTGTTCAAATCAGTCAATCAATCAATCAATCATTCGGCTATCGGTGTTCAAATCAGTCAATCAATCGATCAACCATTCGGCTATCGGTGTTCAAATCAGTCAATCAATTAATCAATCATTCGGCTATCGGTGTTCAAATCAGTCAATCAGTCAATCAATCAATCATTCGGCTATCGGTGTTCGAATCAGTCAATCAATCAATCAATCGATCATTCGGCTATCGGTGTTCAAATCAGTCAATCAATCAATCAGCCGTTTATTCGCAAATCTGGTAACGTTACGTGTCTTGTGGCACAAAATTAACCAAGCTTTTCGCGTACTACACCAAATCAATCAACGGCTGGCGAACCGTAGCAAGTTTCTCCGCCAGCTGTTTAAGATCTCATACGAAAACAATGAAGGAGCAACATCGAGGCTGACAGCTTAAGCGAAGTGAATGCCCTCTGCATTCATCACGTGGAGCAACCTGTGAGAGACAGAGATGAAATCATGATTCTTCACACACAGGAAATCAGTGAAATATTTAGACGAGGTCTCTCTGTGTACCCGAGGAACTCGTCCAGATCCATGCTCCTCGCCCGTTTCTTGTCGAAATCGTGCTTTTCAAGAATGTCTTCCACCTTTTTCTTGATGTCAAAATCGACTGGGCAAGGCTGCAGGAGAAAAAAAACCAAGGCTGTTACTCAGATGGGACACATTCGCGATGCCTTACGGTCTGCAGCTACAGTACTAGACATAGATGCCGTACGCTCGCGATCTCAAGGGACAGCTAAGCGCCGCCTCAGTGCAGCACATACACACACACCGGTCTAAATATACGGCGCAAGGCGGGCGGAATGCACGCCTAGGGCATAAAAGTGCCCCTTGAGATCGCGAGCGTACGGTACGCTACGGGATCAGCCAATTTGACTGTTTTTTGTACCGTATTTGATATCGAGCAATGCGTCCGATAATTCTTATCTAGTAGTTCGAGGACGGAAGTGGTCCTGCAAGGAAATACCACGCCACGTGTGTTAAAGTACGGAAAAACAGGAAAAATCCAGAGGAAAATTTCTTGCTTGATGCATCGTGTCAAACTCATCAACTCATCAACTCATCAACTTAACAACAACAAAAATGATTTCTTACTTGAATCCAGCACCCAGCGTTTTATTTTTCCGAACAAACGCTATCCTGACTAAGCCGTCCCATTCCTAGGAATGAAACAGTCAGCTCACAACTAACACATTTCGATAGTTCATGTTGATGTCTGTCTGTCTGTCTGTCTGTCTGTCTGTCTGTCTGTCTGTCTGTCTGATAGGAAAGGAGCAAGCTGACATAGAAGAGGACTGACAGTGATGCAGAATGGCCAAAGGTAATCGAAAAAGAACTCCCACCTTATAATTAATGGCCGGCGGGGGATTCTTGGGTTCTATCCTAACAACGCTGCTCTCCACCTTCGGCGGTGGGCGAAAATTGTTCTTGCCAATCTTCATCAGGTGTTCCACGCGAGCCAGCAGTTGAGTATTGATGGAGAGCCGACAGTAGAGCTTGTCGCCGGGTTGCGCCACGAGGCGCTGCGCGAATTCTCGCTGGAACATCAACACGGCTGACCGGAACAACGGACGGTGAAGCAGAAGTTTGAATATGAAGGGAGAGGAAATCTGCGAAGCAAACGAGCAAGACCGTTAGCACCTCGACGACTTGGGAAAGCATCGCTGAGAAACCGGACTCGGACGCGTGATGCTGACCAAGCAAGTGTCCGTCACGTACCTGATAAGGCAAGTTGGCGACACAGACATCGAAGTAAGGGAGCTCGGCTTTTAAGACATCCCCCTGAACGATATTCAGCTTGGAAGCAAACGGGCTGTAAGAACAAGAACAAGAATAACATACAATTCAAGCGGCTTAATTTACAACAGAAAACAGCAAAATGCAAATCAGCTCATCAACAAATCAATCAATCAATCAAATCAATCATAAATTATTGAATCAATCAATCAATCAACCAACCGAATCAATTATAAATTAATCTATCAATCAATCAATCAATCGATCAAATTGCTTAACCAACAGCAAATAAAGGAAGTTACAACCGCATGTGTGTAAACCTTCGAATCATGAGTCCTCGGAACATGATCGATCAAATCATGAAACGGAAAAGCAACTCACCTTCCTTGTACGCGCTTCTGAAGTTCGGCAATCAAACGCGGGTCGATTTCGCAGGCGACCACTTTGTTGGCTTTCTCCAGAAGTCTCACGGTCAAGTTACCGGTGCCCGGTCCGACCTCCAGCACCACATCGGACGGTCTGATGTTACCCTAACATCAATCAAACTTCTGGTTACAGCAGAAACTGAAAAGGGTGAAGAGGAACGCACCTTTTCCACGATGGCATTCAACACCAAGGGATTCTTCAAGATGTGCTGACCGAAATCTCGATTGAATTGAATCGCTGCAACAGCAAGTAAATCTGTGAGACATTCTCAGATATTGAAAAACAAAACGTGGACTCATTCCCAAAACGTTGCGCAATTGTCGCTGTGAAAGCATTTAGTTCGAATGATTCGTGGATTGAGAGTATTCATTCAGTTGTTGAAATTCAATGAGTAACCAGTCCATTGATTGATCTATTGACGATCGAAGCGTTTTCCACATGATCTATTGATTGATTGATTGACGATTCAAGCGTTTCCACATGTTCGATTGATTGATTGATTGATCAGCATGTTCCGTCAATCTTCTATTAAATTTCCAATTGAACCGCTTCCGCAAACTTCATTTCATGGCGCCAGGAAGTCCAATATATTTAAAAATATTAAATCCAATTCACCCTCCACCAACCTTGTCCACCGCCACCGGCGCTGGAAGTAGCCTGCTTGTGCTCATACGGTTTCCCGGCTGGTTTGGCATCCTTCCGTTTAGTCGTCAAAATTTTCGGCATTCTCCGGCAGAAAGAGATGAGAAAGCAAAATCAAAGCAAAAGAATCAATCTGAAAGCGAAATATACAATGCACGTGGTAATTTTTAAAAGAATGAAGAGTAAAGTAGATATCATAGGATGAGAGTAGAAGGGACCTTCCTATTTAGACACCCTCTTGCTTGATTGCCCGATTTGCGAAGAAGCGAAAACGAAACTGTGCGTTGCGCATCAGCTGGTGAGGAACATTTGCAGTATGCGCCTTGCACAGCAATGCACACCTTGCAGTGCAATTCCGATTTCGCAACAGACTTTTTTTCTGTACTTAAAAATATTTAATTTGCCTTCCATTCCTCACAAAATGCAGATTGCCATCGGATCCTACGATGGTCTTGTTGCCGGATATCAGCTAACACGGACTGCTGAGAGCGCTAATGGCGATGCCACCAATTGCTTCGTAAGTAACTGTTTGTGTCCTGAGATTCGAACGACGTCACAGTGTCAGTTTCTACTTTACTGTCTCAAACTCCAAACTGGCAACGGCCGGCTCCGAGCAAACCGTTCGATAGAAATAAACTCACGTGTCAGTGAAAGTCCTGAGATTCGAACGACGTCACAGTGTCATTTTCTACTTTACTGTCTCAAACTCCAAACTGGCAACGGCCGGCTCCGAGCGAACGGCTCGATAGAAATAAACTCATGTGTCAGTTCGAATCTGAGGAAAATGTTTTTTAAACTGAAAATGTTTTTTTTTTCTGAATTTTATTTCACTTCCAGAAATTCACCCAGAAATTCAATGACAACTCCCACTTGGGCTGCGTGAAGAGTCTCGCCGTGTCCCCGAAAGGCATTCTGGCATCCGGCAGCACCGATGAAACTATTCACCTTTTCAATCTGGAGCGTGAAATCTCGATCGGCACTCTCGTTTCCCATGAAGGTGAGCGTGCTTTCTTCCTCACAGCATGTGCGGAGTCATGTTCGGATTTTCACCCCCAGGAGATATCACTTGCCTCAAGTTTGTCGGGAAGGATTTTCTGTACAGCGGCAGCGCGGACGGAACGATCCGAATGTGGCGCACGCGAATCTGGGAGCTGCAGCGGACGTTCAAGGGCCACAAAGGTACGTTACCTTGATTGATTGATTGACGGACTCTGGAGTTCTTGGTTGGGCATTAAATGCGATGCATTGATTGATTGATTGACGGACTCGGGAGTTGGTTGGGCCTTTAATGCTATGCATTGATTGATTGATTGACGGATTCTGGAGTTCTTGGTTGGGCATTTAATGCGATGCATTGATTGATTGATTGACGAGCACGGGAGTTGGTTGGGCTTTTAATGCAATGCATTGATTGATTGATTGACGACTCAGGAGTTGTTGGTTGTTCATTTGATGCGATGGATTGATTGATCGATTGCTTGATCAGTTTATTTAGCTTTCGCAAAAGTATAAATCGATACTTGATTAAAACAGAATATCTTGATATATTAAATCTCATATTAAATGAGTGCAGAAAAGAATTCAATTCAAGGAAGTTGATTATCTCCACGGCGGATTGAGTGATTGGTTGATTATTTTTATTTGTATTAACAGCTGTTTTGCTGATTCGTTAAATCTTGTGATGGTTTTATAGGCGCTGTCCTGCATTTCGACGTCCACCCCTCGAAAAAGCTAGCCCTTTCAGTTGGCGCTGACAAGAAGCTCATCGCATGGGATCTCGTGGCTGGAAAGTACTCTTTCATTCGGAACATGAAGAAAGTGTGCGAGGCAGTGGTCTTCAACAAGTCCGGCACGCGGTATGCCATTCGCAGTGGATCGACGGTCGATGTGTATGATCTAACGGTATCTTGACTTACACACATGGCCACAATTCTGGGTGGCAGACTTTACGCCAAAAAGGTGGTCCGAGTTCGAGCCAAGAGTGGCTCGAACTCAGACCACCCTGATGGCTTAAACTCAGACCACCCTGATGGCTCAAACTCAGACCACCCTGATGGCTCAAACTCAGACCACCTTGATGGCTCGAACTCAGACCACCCTGATGGCTCGAACTCTGCCACCCAAAATTGTGGCTATGTGTTTACTTCTGCAACTGCATCCATAATAACCAAGCGATACATCTGCGTATGTGAATTGGTTGATGAAGAATGGTTTTCTTTTAGGCAACGGAAGCAATCTACACGGAGGATATCAAGTGCCACATCAACGATACCGCCTTCCTCAACGACGACGTCTTCGTTGTCGCTGGTGATAGCGAAAGCCTGGTATTGTTTGACGCTGCCAAAAAGTGCCGCCTGATGGAGTTCGCATCGCATAAAGTGAGAGTGCGAGCTGTCGTGCCGGTGCGGACGTCGTCGCCGGACAGTTTTCTCCTCTTCTCCTGTTCCAGTGATGAAACGGTCAAAGCTTGGTCTTTGCAACTGACAGAGGTAATAATCGGGATCTATGCGTCGCCTACTAACTTGTCTGTCTGTCTCTAACCGTTTCTATGTGTATGTATGTCTGGCTGATTATTTGTCTGTCTGTTAGTCAGTCTGTCTGCCTGTCTGTAACTATCTGACTATGTCTCTCTGCGTGTCTGCTTGCCTACCTATCTGTTTGTCTGTCTCCCACATGTGTCTGCCTGCCTGCTTGCTTGCTTGCCTGCCTGTCTGCCTGCCTGTCTGCTTGCTTGCCTGCCACAAATCAAAATATTTGTGCTTCCACCAAAAGTTTCACGCGTCACCGGTGATGGGATCTCAGCTTGCTTCTTCTGCCCACTTCGATCATGTTTTTATACTTCGTTATAAACCTAGTCCTTCTTCCATGCAGAAAACCAGTGTCTGCCTAGCCTCGATCAACGTCTGCTGCCGCATCACCAGTATGGCAGTTCACGCACCCGGCGGAAGCGCTACCAAGCTGCTGACCGCTCCCGACGCGGAGTCGGTTCCCGCTGTGGTAGCCGGAAAGAAGAAGAAGAACCTCACGGCGAAGAAGGTCCTACCGGATGTGACAGATTCAACCACGAAACGAAAGGGCATTTTAAAAGATCCGACGGTTAAAAAGGCGAAAGGCTCAAAAAAGTTAGAGTGAACATGAACAGCACAAAACGTTTCTCTTGAACTTTGTCGTGCAAAAACGTTCTGTGAAAATCCAACAAATGATGATTAAGTTCTACGCTGAAAAAGTGGCGGTTGCCGCTTGGTCTTGTCAAACGTTTCGGAAAAACAAACTAGTATTGCGTTCCAATTCCAGTTCCAGTTTGCGTTCCAATTCCAGTTCCAGATTGCGTTCCAATTCCAGTTTGCTGGTTTCGTTTTTCATCGGACGTACGTCTGCCCATAGCGCAGTAGCATGAGAAAGCTGAAAAAAAAGGTCCAAAAGCATACGAAAAAAATCATAATAAAAGATAATGCACAAAACAAGAAACGCGACGAAAAAAAGTTCAGGAGGCAGGTGGTTCTACTGTTAGTGTAGACGACTAGTTGATTGATTGATTGATTGATTACTTGGTCAAGAAAGACACAACAGCAATCAATCAATCAATCAATCAATCCCGGTACAACTCATGGTTTCGAACAAGTCGTACACACCTCAACGACGCGACCATTCCGGCAGGCATGAAAGCGCCGGTTTTCAAGAAGCGCGAGCCCATAACTCCGGTCAGCACGCCACTTGCAACTAGAATAGGATAAAACGTGAAAGAAATGATAAGTGGATGTCAGTCAAAACAAATTTGAGTGCTCCCTGGATTCGTCCAATTCCCAGGAGCAGGTGACGAAATCTTACTAGTAGAAAGGAGGACGTTCCCGCGATCCTGCGACACCATGTAAGCACCCAATCCGAGTACACCGCCGAAGAGCAAGCCCATCGCGAGCGAAGGTACACTGCCTGCGAAGAAGCCAAGAACGAACTCATTAATCCGCCTGGCCGAAATACTGGTTGATGAAGCGATAACACCCTGAGTCTACACCGACGTTCAAGTAATACAGCCACGCGGAGAGGAAAATTCCCGATAAATAAACTTACCAGCCTTGGCATAGCCGGTTACTCCGCCCGCTGCGACGACCGCTGCATAGACATAGCCCAAATAATCCGGCTGGCTGGGATGAAGCAGATTGCGAAGACTCATGATAAACCGGGAGAGCGGCTTTCGGGGAGAAAAAATTGTGCTACGAAATTTGAAAACGTCGACAGGCACGGCACGAGAAAATCGTTTGGAAACGGTCCAGGTCAAGTCTGGACTGTTTCAGGGCACACCACTCGGCAGAGGCATCTGCGCGCACAACGTGCTAATTTGAGACATCGTGATGACTTTACGAGTCTGGACTGTTTCAGGGCACACCACTCGACGAAGGCATGTGCGTGAGCAACGTGCTAATTTGAGCCATCGTGATGACTTTGCGAGTCTGGCCTGTTTCGGGCTATTCCAATCACGCTGGGGGCTTTCTCACATTTGTTTACTTTTTTTGTGGGCAGTTCTCGCATCTTCAGAGCATCGTAAAATAAGCTCTCGCTGCGATATATTTGAAGTTTTTGATTTATCTTTTGTCCTTAGAAGCCCTTTCAATTTTTCTTTGGTATTTGTTGACGCAATTGCGAGTAGTGTTTAGAGAGGAGGCAACACTCGGAAGAAAAAACATCGCGGAAAGATGATTCTTCTGGAGATCAAAAACAGGATCATCGAGGAGACACTCAAACTCCGTTTTGAAGGCGCAAAGGCTGGGTAAGCTACAAGTCTGCAATTGAATGCCTGGTGGTGAGCGAAGCAGTTTCGTATTTGCGACAGAAATAAAGCGGAGAACGTCGACGTGACTTTTGCCGATTTTGATGGCGTTCTTTTCCATATCTCCAATCCCAATGGCGACAAATCCAAACTCCGAGTAAGTTACCGCTAGTCCGAGCAGTTTCTGGATCTTGATACGGAGTACTCTTGCAATTGTAATCATGTTTCGGGCAGCAGATGTCCTTAATGGAGCTTGGAGTGGTCTTATTGTCGTTGATTGATCGATTGTTTAATAATTTGGTCGATCTCTTGATTGATTGATTGTGATGTTTGATTAACGTCTCACTCGTATGATTGATTGATTGATTGATTGATTGATGAGATGGCCGCTTCCGTGTTTCGCCAATCCCTTTATTGTCAAACTATTTGCAGCTAAGCGCGTCGCTGAAGTTCTACAAGGAACTGCAGGAACACGGAGCGGATGAGGTAAGAACTATTGTTGTTTGAATCAAAAGTCTGGAATTTAAATTTAATTATTATTTGATTTCTGCTTTAAACGGGATTTTAAATTATTCACCAAATTTGTACTTTTTCTTCCTTGAGTTTAACCGATACCCCAGTTTTGGCTTTCTTGCTTGTCAACTTTCAACCACCGTAGCTGCTGAAACGGGAATATGCAACCTACTTGTGCGCCGTGGAGCAGGGCTACAATATTAGCCTGGAATACGACCTGGAGAAGATCGCCGCACAACCGGCCGAGGCGGTCGAGGAGATCATCAGCAAAGCCGCCTTGATCAAACGAAACTGCTTTAGCTCGGTGTTTGAGAAGTACTTTAACTTCCAAGAGAAGGGTGAACTCGGACAGCAACGTGCGGTCATTCACTACCGCGACGACGAAACAATGTAAGATCATAGCGACACACAGACACACAGACACACAGACAGACACACAGACAGACCCACAGACAGACACACAGACAGACACACAGACAGACACACAGACAGACACACAGACACACAGACACACAGACACACAGACAGACAGACAGACAGACAGACAGACAGATAGACAGATAAGCACACATACAGACACACAGACAGACAGCGCAGCTTCAAAGCTTGTTCGGATCTTTAGGTATGTCGAAGCACAACATGATCGGGTTACCGTCATCTTCAGTACGGTTTTCAAGTGTGCGGACGATATCGTAATCGGAAAGGTCTTCGTCCAGGAGTTCAAGGAAGGCCGACGTGGAAGCACCACCGCGCCGCAAGTTCTTTTCAGTCATCGCGATCCACCCATGGAGCTGCAAGGCACAGATGCCCGCGTGGGCGACAACATTGGCTACATCACTTTTGGTATGGTGACCCTTTTAGCGCAGCATGTGTGGGTTGAAACTGCTTATTGTATGGTTGTTGTTGTCCAGTTCTTCAGCCGCGACACATTAACAAGCAAGCCCGGGAGAACACCATCAATCTGATCCACACCGTTCGCGATTACGTCCACTACCACATCAAGTGTTCCAAAGCGTACATTCATTCCCGAATGCGGGCTAAAACTTCCGAGTTCGTCAAGGTGTTGAATCGTGCCCGGCCGGAGCCGAAGGGAGAAAGACAGAGGAAGACAATGACGTGAGTTCCTCTGATAACCTTGCGTTTCCTTGTGCTGGTCCGTCTATTGGTCATTTCGTTCTCTGCGAGTGCAGACGCGCTCATATATCTGTTTGTCTATGTTGCCCATGGCTGGCCTGGCGCAGTTGTCTGCCTACGTGACTGTTTTGTCTGCTGTGTTTCCTAACAGTTAGTTGCTAATTCGTCTGGCTAATAACTCTTTGCCTGTCTGGTCTTTAGCTGCTCGTGTCTTTTGGTCAGAGTTCTAATACAAACTGCTGCTCGTTGTCTCAAGTTGTGTGTAGCTCGCTTATTTGCCTGTGGAACACGTTTGTCTGCCGTGTCTCTCCACAATGAGTTATTTTCTTTACGAGTCTACGTCTCTGCTAGCTTGTCTAGCTAACTGTCTGTCTGTCTGTCTGTCTGTCTGTCTGTCTGTCTGTCTGTCTGTCTGTCTGTCTGTCTGTCTGTCTACCTGTTTGTCTGTCTGTCTGTCTACCTGTTTGTCTGTCTGTCTGTCTGGTTGGTTTACCTGCTTCTGCTTCTGCCTTTGGTTAGAAATCTAATACCCACCGTTGCTTTTTGTTGCAGCGGGAAGACATTCGTGCAGGCGGACTAGCCCTAGTCTTCATTGGGCAGCTGTACTATTTATTCCATTTTTGTATTGAGTGATGAGTGGAACGTTCTGGTTTTATCGCAATAATTCGCCGTTCAGGTAATCGTGCACGTTGAAGTTTCTCCTTCCGTGAAAAGTAAACCCCATCCTGTCTGCGTGGAGTTTGTGGATTTAGATTAGTGGAGGTGATCAATCAATCAAGCAACCGAAAAGTTGAAAAAAATTTAGATCTCGCGTGCAGATTCCCGTAATGTACCTTGCAATCAACTGAGACATTCCAGGAAGTTTATCTTCATTCACAACCATTCGCATAGCAATCAGTAAAAAAGGGAAACAAAAATGAGCTACAAACAAGTCGACCCTCGGAAAGGCGTCTTTGAAGTCACCGGGAAACTTTGCCCACAAACACGCTACACATTCACACGCACACTAGTCGAGCAAGCAAGAAAAACGTCCAACACTCCTAAAGAGGCTAGTAAAATCCGCCGTTCGGTCCGCCGCCGCCGTAGGGTCCGCCACGGCCCTGTCGTCCATTACCACTCATGCCGCCCATATCATTGCTGGCGTAGCCGCTTCCGCCCGACCGACTTCCGCCATACCCGCCGCCGTAGTAGTCATTCATCCCTCCGTCGTAGAGACCACCCTGCATGCCATAGCGGCCACCCTGAGAGCCGTAACGACCGCCTAGGAGCTGCTGGTCATAGAGACCTCCCTGACCGTTGTAGTTCCCCTGACCGCCGTAGCCGCTGCCGTATCCGCCGTAGCCGCCGTCCAGCGAGAGGTAGGTGCCCTGGGGTCCTCCTTCAGAGCCGGAACCATAGCTGGGTCCTCCGAGCGCAGCGTCCTGCTGTTGGCCCTGGAGAGGTCCCTGACGAGGTCCCTGCTGCGAAGAGGGTCCGCCAGACTGGCTGTCCATCTGCTGGCTTCCCTGGCCCTGGCGACCCATCCAAACTTGGCCTTGAGGTCCGCCGCCGCCGCCGGTGAGCTGGCCACCCTGCTGCTGCAGACTTCCGCCACCTCCGCCGCCGTTGAGGTCCCTGGCTGAAGGGCCGCCGTAAGGACTGCCGTATGGGCCGCCGCCACCGCCCGACGGGCCGTCCTGGCTGTTTTCTCCGTAGAAGCCACCCATGCCTACGGGGGAAAAATCCAGTGGAAAAATATAAAAAAATTAGGCGTCAAGCAAGCAAAAATCGGCCGCGAAAAAAATTCTCTGGAATAAACATTTTCTGCAGATAATTTGCACTTACCGTGCGCCAGGGTCGCCCCGACGAGAATGAGGAAGATGGGGTTAGGGAAGCTCATTCTTATGAGCGGCGGGATTAAAAGTGGACAACTGCGTGAAAAGATGCAGGAGAGAAAGGAGAGAAAGGAGACGGAGGCAAGACGAAATCGCACTGAAAATGAAATGCGGAAATGGTGTGGGAGAAAATGAAATGCGGAAATGGTGCGGGAGAAAAGTCTGCGAAATTTAGTGTGAAGTCACTACGGAAATTTGTATGGCGCCATTAACATATTACGTGATTTAAAATGGCCTTTTTCTACCACCCACCTACCCGGATAATCAAAATTGTACTGGAGAGCGGGGCCTATTTTACTGGTGAGTAATCAAGGGTCCAGACCACCCACCTACCCTCCTTAGATTACGTAATATATGAATGGTGTCTATCCGGTCATCGGCACTGAAGGGGGTTGGCCTTACTCCGTCTGACTAGGTTGAAAATTCAGGTGTCGATGTGATTGGTTGAAAGCCAAAAATTGTGCTTGTTAGCTTGCCACACCAATTTGTTGTCTACTTCTGTGGAGCCATAAGGGCCATTTTTTTTTATTGAGAATTTTCAATTTTTTGTTTTCCCTCTACGGTTCGGCGGAGAATTTTTTCGGAACAGATTTTATACGTGAATGCATTTCCTGTGACGAAAAAAAAGCTTTTTTGTTTGTCGCACGGCTGCAACCGAAGAAATGGCTAGCGAATTCAAACCACCTTCATGGTGAGTGAACGAGAGTTTGCAACTTGCAAGTTTCACGCTCCGCTTGTGCGTCGATTGATTGATTGTTGCAGGGCTGGTGATGGCGAAGCGGGCCTTCACTTGGACGTAATGAAAGAGGGAGTTCTAATCGGGGTAAGTGAAGACAGACTAGCCCCTCGAGTTTGAGATGGAACGGAGTGTTTGTTATTTTCAGAAGTTTGCAATCGACAAGAAGGTGTTTTATTTGTTTGGCCGCAATCCGGACGCTGTGGATTTTGCCATCGATCACGTACGTTGTGGACGGTTGATTGGTTGATTGACCGATAAGTCGATTGAGTATATCATTCATCGATGGATCGCTTGATTGTACTTATTCCAACAGGTCTCCTGCTCTCGTGTTCATGCCGCACTGGTCCACCATAAAGCGCTCAAGCGGCCATTCCTTTTGGATTTAGGAAGCAGTAAGCATCGCTTTTCTCATTCGGTAATATTGTGTAAAAAATGTTCCTCCCCCCGGACAGCACATGGCACTTTTGTGGGGAATATCAGGCTGGAGGTAAGTCAGTCAATCAATCAGTCGATCAATAGATCAATCAATCAATCAATCGATCCATCGATCAGTCAATCAATCAATCGATCAATCAATCAATCAGTGAATCAATCCATCGATCAGTCAATCAATCAATCAATCACTAATGATCCCTCAATCAGTTAATCAATCAATCAGTCAACCAGTCAGTCAACCAATCAGTCAATCAATCAATCAATCTGTCTGTTTTGCAGCCAAACAAACCGCAGCAACTCTTTGCGGACATGTGTTTTCACTTTGGCGCTTCAACGCGGCAGTACTATCTGAGGGAGAAAGAGAAACCCGTTGTGGCGGCTGTGACGAAGGAGAAGGAGGCAGCTTTACCAACCTCCCAAGCGGAATTAGATGTAAAACAGTTTGCCCAGTCGTCCAAGACGATTATGCGCGGTTACATCTATTTCTGTATCTTTTGCAGACATTAACTATCTACAACACGGGGCAGAACCTTAAGCTGTCCGATCTCGCCGCGCCCCCGGAGCTGGTGAAGCGAACAAGTGTGAAGCGCAAGGTTGGCCGGGTGTCATTCCGCGATGAGGAAGACATCATCAACCTCGAAGACTGTGATCCCAGCGTCGGCCGGTTCCAGAATCTGGTGGCCACAGAGATCGTTTCGCCCACTAACAAGGTGTGTTTGCTCCCTATCTGTCTGTCTGTCTGTCTGTCTGTCTATCTGTTTACCTGCCTGCCTGCCTGCCTGCCTGCCTGCCTGCCTGCCTGCCTGTCTGTCTCTCTGTCTGTCTGTCTGTATGTCTGTCTGTCTGTCTGCCTGCCTGCCTGTCTGTATGTCTGTCTCTCTGTCTGTTTACCTACCTGTCTGTCTGTCTGTCTGTCTGTCTGATTGTCTGTCTGTCTGTCTGTCTGTCTGTCGGTCTGTCTGTCTGTCTGTCTGTCTGTCTGTCTGTATGTATGTTATCCCCTTGACTTTGTTTCCTGTCTGCCAGTATACCACTTCCTGCCTTTTTCGAATGGCGGACGAGCAGGCCATGATTCCGTTTCTCTGCAGAAATTTCGACCCAGTTCGCAGTCCCCCTCCACCTCGCATCGCATTGCGCACTCCTACACTGTGGCCCGTAGCGCTGACTTATACGGCGACCTACCTTCCTCCAGCAGTGGCGGCGGCAGCAGCATCAGTCTGCCGAACAGTGCTCCCGAGGTGGATTCATCAGCAATGGCCGCTTCCGCGGCACATGCGGCTTCCCACATGGACGTGGACGAGGACCACCACAAGAAATATGCCAAAGAAGTGTGGCCGGGAAGGAAGATCTCCACGTCTCCGGCGCATCTTTAGCTTTCTGCAGCAGACAGAACAATTTTTTCCACATATGTTGAGCCAAGCAAACGGGGTACGTGGGAGTATTTGTTTCTACTTATGATTTTCTTGTGCTGCACGTTTCAAGTTGTTATTTTGAACGTCTGTCAGAATATAATTGCAACTAAGTTGTCGATCTGCCTGCTTGTCTGTATTTCTGCTCATTAACTGATAACGCATCCTCTAGCTGGCTGTTTGTTTTCCTCTGCCTGCCTGCCTGCCTGCCTGCCTGCCTGCCTGTCTGCCTGTCTGTCTGTCTGCCTGCCTACCTGCCTGCCTACCTGTCTGTCTGTCTGTCTGCCTGCCTGCCTGCCTGCCTGTTTGTCTGTCTGTTTGTATGTCTGCCTGTCTGTTTGTCTGTAAGGGATAATATAGTAACCCATTCCCGCCCTGTTCCAGGTTTTGCCAAACTGCTCTCGAACCCCGATGTGCCGGCTCAACAGGTAGGACTAAACTTCTCCATTGTACTATACGTCTATGCCACTCGTAGGTCATTTATCGCTTCTCAATGAATGTGTAATAAAATCATCAGCCATTGGGGTTTTTTTTCCGGTTCTTTTCTTCAGTCTTAATTAATTGACCAGACGTTTAGGAGGTCCGCTTCTCTCTTTTCTCGACACACACATACGCACAAGACATACGCAAACGCAATGGTTCTAGTAGTACCGCATTCCCCCGATCTTAAGGAACAGTTAAGCCCCACCCCCTCCAGTCATCGGTTGACTGTTCAATCGGATTCACTGTGTCGTGATTGGTTGAAATTCAAGAGCAACTTGGCAGCGATTGATTGATTGATTACGCGGAATTTCTTGACGCACACATTGAATCAGTTGATTGATTGACTGATTACGCGGAATTTCTTGACGCACACATTGAATCAGTTGATTGATTGATTGATTGTAGGTAAGCAATAGCAAACGGTGATGAAGAGATAAGATCCGGGGTGGATCAAATTAACTGGTAGGGCAAAAAAGTGTCCCTTGAGATCAGGGGATTACGGTCCTTATCTCTATCCAATAATAATAATAATAATACAATATCGCAAGATGAATATTTCCGTTCGCGACTGAATAAGACGGAGTCGGAGCGGTAGCCGATAGGCCAGTCTGCCTGAATGTTTTTTTTCTCACAGATAATGAACTAAATACGCAAATTTTAGAAATATATTTTGTCTGCCCTCGAGCCCTGATCTTAGCGAGGAAAAAACTCGGGAAGGATCCTTTTCGCACTAACCGCTTAACCATTGACTTTAGTGGTTGATTGCTTGATTTTGTTTAACTTTCAACTAGATTTAATTTCCATTTCACGATTTCAGAGGGAGGGAACCCAGAATGTCTCCGCTGTTTGTTGTTTAATAAAGTCTTCTTCTTAAAATTCAATTTGACATCGATTTGCACTAGCAGAATCCTGTTTGGAAATCAGGGGGCGGAGCTATGGGTAATTTCTCAAATCTCACGCCGAAGTTTCCGGTCGGGCTCGAGAATGACCCATAGCTCCGCCCCCTGACTTCCAATGAAGATTCTGCTAGTGCCAATCGATTTCAAATTGAATTTTAAGAAGGAAAACTGTCAAAATCTTTTTAAATTCAATCAATCAATCAATCTATCTATCGATCAATCAATAAATCAATCGATCAATCAATCAATCAATCAATCAATCAATCAGTCATCACTCAAAAATAAAGTTTTTACAGAGGAAAGTGGAAACCTCCAGTGTTTCCCCAACTTTGAAATTGTGAGTCACGCCGATGAAATAAATTTCGAAAATTATCATAATTATAGTTTTATTAAAGAGGATGAATCGGAGACATTCCGGGTTCCCGCCTCTGAAAATCGTGTTGGGATGAAATATAATCTGGCTATAAATGAGACAAAATCAAGCAATCAATCACTGAAGTCAATGGTTAAGCGGCTAGTGCAATAAAGGAACTTCCGACGTTTTTTCTCGCCAAGACCAGAGCTCGAGGGCAGCCAGAATATATTCCTAAAATGTGCGTATTTAGTTCATTATCTGTGAAAAAAAATTCAGGCAGATTGCAATGTTGGTTTTCGTTCCGAGCCCTTATAAGCTGTCTGGGCATTGGCGAAAGATATCGTGCACACCTTCACAACCGGCAGTGGGTCATCTTTGACATCTTTGCGCGGAGGCACCGGTCGCAAAAAAAGCTCTTCATCATCATATTTTCATGCCTCGCTGTCTGGGCGTGTCATCTGCGTCGCGAAGACTCTTGCTTTTGAGCATTTGTTTCAGCCTCGCAAGGTCCTAATATTTAAATTAAATATTAATAAATTAATATTTAAATTAATAATAATTAAATTAATACTTAAATTAATAATAATTAATTTAGTATTTAAATTAATAATAATTTAAATAATTTAAATACATAATATTTAAATTAGTTATTATTAATTTAATATTTAAAGTAGTTATTATTAAATTAATATATAAATTAATGTTTTTACATTAAAATAGAAATGTGGCATGAAGTATTGATTTTGATTTTTATGACTCTGAATAAAAATATAAAAATATTTAATTTTTTATTTAAAGTCGAAAGTCGCGTTTTGAGCCGTTTAAAATGTTTTGTTTTGATTGCATTTGAAAAAGACTTGAAGCCGAAACTGCAAAATGTTCCGCAGGCTTGTATTCTCTCCGTGAACTCGCGCTTTTTGCGGAAACGATGAGGGATTCTGGTTGGTCGAACCGTTTTCGTTTTCGGTGTCGGCGTTGGTATTGGCAAACTTCAGGCAGAGCGTACCTTTCATACCTTGCCTGACTGAGACTGAAGATCCGATATCACACAGGGAGCGACGCACGCATTCAGTTTCATACATGACCATCGTACAGCGCCGTCCATCCATCCACCCATGCCGGATCATCATCGCCATCATTCACTGCAGCTGTCTCTGTCTCTCTCTCTCTCTGTCTCTCTGTCTCTCTCTGTCTGTCTCTGTCTGTCTCTGTCTGTCTGTCTCTGTGTGTGAGAGAAGTACCGTTGAACTTCACCTACATTCCGTCTGAGCACACGGAGTGGGCTTGGTGTCTGTGTGTCTGTGTCTGCGTGTGTCTGTGTCTGTGTGGTTTTTCATCTGCCGGCGCTTTTGCACTGACGGACTTTTCGGTATTGTCTCTCTCGCACTCGTTTTGATATTCTCCGCCGGGTGAGATAATTGTGAAAGGGTGTTGATTTTTGTGTGTTCGCCTGTGATTGATCCCAAACCGTATTTCGCCCGACAGGAGCGAGAGCTCGCAATGGATGCCCGAGTGCTCTTGGGCATCTTGTGCGGGATTCGCTTCTTTGCTGGTAGGTTCACTGGGACTTGCTTCACCCACGAATGGCTGTCTATTATCAGTCTGTCTATCTCTCTGTCTGTCTGTTTTTCGTTGTGTCTGTCTGTCTGTCTGTCTGTCTGTCTGTCTGTCTGTCTGTCTGTCTGTCTGTCTGTTTGTCGGCCTGTTTTTCTGTCTATCTGTCTGCCTGTCTGTCGGTCTTTGCCTATCTGTGGGTCGGTCTGCCTATTGTCTGTCTCTCTGTCTGGCGGTCGGTTGCTTCAGATGTTCACTAAGAACTTGATTAAGAACTGTTTCTCCCCGACGTAGGTTGCTCCGGTGAATGTGGCTTACCGGCGATTCCCGCTCACGCCAGCATTCAGTTTGATTCTTTTCCCGTCCGCCTCGGCACTGTTGGAACTTATGCCTGCGATCCTGGATTCATCCTGCTGGGCAAGGACACACGAACGTGCAATGTAAACGGAACGTGGACTGGATTTACCCCACTATGCGGTGAGTTTTCACTTTAGAGAATGACATACTTTTAGGAGGAGTACCTTGGTACCGGCGATTATTACAGCATATTGAACCATGTATGGGCAATTCGGCGAGCGGTAGATAGGTGCATAAAAAGAAGACAGAAAAGTGATGTAGATACCTCGACAAGCCTAATTAACTAGGCTGACTAAGGCAGACCGACGGACAGACAGAAAGACAGACAGACAGACAGACAGACAGACAGACAGACAGACAGACAAGCAAACAAACAGACAGACACACAGCTAGTCAGACAGATAGTCAGTCAGACAGACAGGCAAATAAAGAGACAGACAAATAGACAGATAGACAGATAGATAGGGAGGCAGACAGACAGACCGACACACAGACAGACAGACAAATAGGCAGGCAGACGAACTGACGGATGAAGCCGGCAGATAGAAAGTTAAAGAGTAACATGAGTAAACCGATAAACAAACAGATCGGTCAGACTCCTGGTAGCCTAATTTTTGTTTAGTCCACAAAGGTATTTACGATTACGATCGTTCATGTTGATAAAAAAATTAAATTTTATTAATCGGGTTTTTGTTAATAATCGGCATGATTTTCTTACCCGGAAGCGGCATGCGTGACTGCAGTATTCGCTGTCTTGTTTATGTTTTTATGACAAATTATTATTAACCTCGACCTATTGTCTGTACCGTTGGTGTATAAGCGTTTGGACGCTCTAACAACACGAAGAGCCAGTTATCCGGAGAGTGAGTTCTTGGTCGCCATTGATCCGCGCGGCGGCGAAAAACGGCGTGCGGATGTTATTGAACTGTGACGATTGATAGTTTCGGAATCGGCGGAGTCTGAAGACTGCTGGTCCGTTTTAGTTTATGAATTTGCCCCCAGGGGCTTCCGTGGCTTTATCGGCAAAAGTGTGGCCTCTGTCCGTGTCCGGACGGCCTTCTGGCCTTACTCCCCGGTGTAGGTACGCCTCAGTCGTGAGTCAAAACTTACGGAATGGATTATCGAGACAGAGAGTAGTGTGTTTTTTATCACTCGGCAGAGTTATCTCTTGATGACTGCCGCTCTTCGCTCGCCCTTCTAAGCCATAGACAGAGGGCCACCATGACTGGATTATAGTTAAACTTTCGAAAAACGAAATTGTCACTCAAAAAGACGTACCGTTCAATTGTCTGTCTGTCTGTCTGTCTGTCTGTCTGTCTGTCTGTCTGTCTGTCTGTCTGTCTGTCTGTCTGTCTGCCTGTCTGCCTGTCTGCCTGTCTGTCTGCCTGTCTGCCTGTCTGCTGCTCATCTTTGAGTTAGTCTTTTTTAAAAATCCACATGTATTATTCACTGTTAGTTTTGCCGGCTCCGCTCGTAAATCAAAACTGTCGTAAAGCGAGAAAGCTGCTTCTGTGATTTCGAAAAAAAGAAGAAACAGTTTGCATTATTTATGACCAGCCCTCAGAATCTTGGTCACGGCCTAGTTATCACACCTTTTGATTTCGTGATATTCCCCTCTTTAGTAGTGCGTCATTCGGCACACAAAACGAGTGATAGTGCGCAGTGTCTGAATATACCAGCAGTCGCAGTTCGGCGCACTCGTGTGAATTAAAATTACCGGACCTTGACCAAGAACTTGACATGGATTTTTGCCCACCGGTTGCGTCACGATGTCGTGCGTGCTGGCCGATATATCCTGACTGCCACGCAATCGGCCCAAAATCCAGACATAAAGTGAAGAACAGAGAAAGGCAGTTAGGCAAGGAGCCAAACAGACTCTCAGACAGACAAGCAGACAGACAGACAAACAGACAGACAAACAGACAGACAAACAGACAGACAAACAGACAGACAGATAGACAAACAGACAGACAGACAGACAGATTGACTGACTGACAAATAGATAGACAGACAGAAAAACAGACAGACAGATTGATTGACTGACTGACAAACAGGCAGGTATGCAGGCAGACAGACAGACGGACAGACAGACATACAGGCAGGCAGGCAGACAGACAGACAGACAGACATACAGGCAGATAGACAGGCAAATGAAAAGCCTCTAATCAGAATTCAGACAGTTGGTTGACAACCTCGCAAAAGAAACAGGCAGGAAAAGACAATCGATTGCTGATGATGTCTTCCGTTGACTTTGACCTAAATTTCTTTTTTCTAACAGTGGTCGACGTCGCTCTCGGAAAGCCGGCAAAGTCATCCTCGCAACAAGGCTCCATCGGACCGTCGATCGCCGTGACGGGCGATTCATTTGGCGTTAATTCCGATGAGACCTGCCATACGACCAAGCCGGAGATTGCACCGTGGTGGTCGGTAAACCTACTGGAATCCTACGTGATACATTCCGTCCGGCTGGTTGTCGGTCAAGCCTGCTGCGGTAAGTGCGACAGCGGAAAGACCGCCGCTGAGCAATTTTGCGCTAAGTGCTTTTTCTTGCTCAACATCATCAAGCCAAAAGAACAACCCGCCTTGTCTGTGTGTGAATGTGTGTGTGTTTTTCGCTGACCACTGACTCATGTCACCTTGATATGACGGTCTTGCTTGCAGCTGATGGACCGGTGTACATTGAAGTCCGTGTGGGCAACGACCGGGACATTGCGCGGAATGCCTTGTGCGGCCGGTACAACGGCATTATCGGTAAGGATCAGGAGGGGGGGGGGGTAGGAGTATTGAAGAATAAATTGCTGACATTTTTGTCCGTCGGTCAAATCGTTCGACAATAGAAACATTAATGCAAAATACCTCGTCTCTTCAGAAGACGGACTTGTACTGGACGTTCGATGCTACCGCCCACTCCGGGGCATATTTCTCAGTGTCCACCAACTTCGGGAAGTACCAAACTCCTTGTCGCTATGCCGCGTCCAGGCTTTCTCGGACCAAGGTAAGGCTATTGCCTGAATTTTCAAAATACCACCAGCATGTCTGTCTGTCTGTCTGCCTTCCTGTCTGGCTGTCTGCCTGTCTGGCTGTCTGGCTGTCTGTCTGTCTGTCTGTCTGTCTGTCTGTCTGCCTGTCTGTCTGTCTGTCTGTCTGTCTGCCTGTCTGTCTGTCTGTCTGTCTGTCTGTCTGCTTGTCTGTTTGTTTGTCTGTTTGTTTGTCTATCTGCCTATCTGTCTGTTTTGGCCGCGATGCTTGGCAGGGCAGTGAAACTTTGAATAGATGCAACAGCTCTGATATGTGGTCTGTTCTTCTTCCACGGTATAGCGATCACGGTACCGCAGTGTCCGATTGCCGAGGAGAAAGTGGATATGGGAGATGTCTTCACCTACTCCGATCAATGCTACCATTTTTTCAACTCGCAACCCGACACCTGGGACAACGCTCAGCAGTACTGTCAGCGCCGCGGCGGCAGCCTCGTCTGGGGCACCAGTCCGGCTTTTCAGGTACTGTTGGTCTGGTCCGCTGGTGTGAGGCGGCGGTGTTCGGGCTCACACGTGTGACCCCAAGAACCCATACCTCGTGGGCCGAGAGAAGTGAGGGTTCATTTACGTTCTATTGACCGGCACAGGCCTTCGTTAGCTGGTCCATGGCCCATCGGTACAACCAGTTCTCCTCAGACAATCCCAACTACTGGATGGGTGCTGTACGCAGCGACTGGACTAATGGGGAATGGATGTGGGTGAAAGGAAGTAAGCAAACCTAACGAAATATATTTCTATCTGTCTGTCTCTCTGTCTCTCTGTCTCTCTGTCTCTCTGTCTGTATCTTTGTCTATCTGTTTGTCTGTCTGTCTGTATCTTTGTCTTTCTGTCTGTCTGGCTGTCTGTCTGTCTGTCTGTCTGTCTGTCTGTCTGTCTGTCTGTGTTTATCTGACTGGATGTCTGTTTGCTTGTTTTTGGCTGTCCAGCCTGCGTATATACGTACAGTTCTCCGACTGACGATTTGCTCTTTATAGACACCACGATCAATTCCGTTCGAGCCTTCTGGTCCAACCGCGATCCACCAGGCGATTTCAACGGCCTGCAGAGCTGCGTGATGTTCGATGCAAATTCGGGCTGGCTGTGGCGCGAGACCAGCTGCAACAGACACCTCAACTGGGTCTGCGAGTTCAGTAAGTTTTTGGGTATTCGCGGTCGTAATGACTGTTTCCGGGTTCCGGATCACTGCCCCGCTGCTGAAGGGGTGTCTTCGTTTTCGTTCTTGTGAAACACTTGGAGGAGAACGAGAAGAGAGATTGATGTTTGATACTACTTTTTTGAACACTTTCTTGCAGCGCCGCGCTCGTGCGGTAATCCAGCCGTTCAGGCCAACTCAACCGTGCAGTACAGCTCGACCGATGTGGGCAGTGTCGCCGTTTACGGCTGCACTGGTGGACTATATTTACGCGGGCCCAGTCTGCGGCGCTGTCAACCAAACGGCAAATGGAGCGACCAGCCGCCGGTCTGCACCAGTAAGAGTCACTGGAAATTGCCTATTAGGGCTCCACGAGCCAAAGTGAAATTGCAGTGATTAGTTCTAACTTTGTCTGTCTGTCTGTCTGTCTGTCTGTCTGTCTGTCTGTCTGTCTGTCGGACTGTCTGTCTGGCTGTCTGTCTGGCTGTCTGTCTGTCTGCTTGTCTGTTTGCTTGTCTGTCTGTATGTAAATTTACGGCGTCTGTTTCAGTGGACGGATGTGGTATCCCGACACCCATCGAAAACGGTGATGCCTCCTACAATCGCACCAGTGTCGGCGCCGTGGCCGAATATTCCTGCCAACCCCGTTACAAGCCGATCGGGCAGACCTCGACCACGTGTAACGCGGAGGGGAACTGGGATGTGGAGCCTCCACAATGCATCCGTAAGCATTCGCCACAGTGATATCTCTGAATTCTCATTCGCTTTGTTTTCTGAGCTCTTGTTTGATTTTTTGGAGTTGTTTTTGTTGTTTTGGATATATAGTGATTGATTGTGGTCCGCCACCATCGATCCCGTCGGGGAGTGCCGTGCTGTTGGACCGCGCCACCTCGGAGGGCTCTAAACTGGATTACCACTGCGAAGAGGGCTACTCGCTCGTAGGCAACAGCCGACTTACTTGCAGCGGCGACGAAGTGTGGGCTGGGGAAATTCCGTTTTGCCAACTCGGTAAGCCCTTTTGTACTAATAATTCCAAATGATATTTCAGTTGATAGTCTCGATTTCTGAACATTTTGTCTGTCTGTAGTTACGTCTGTCTATCTGCCTGTCTGTCTATTTGTCTGTCTGATTGACTATCTGACTGTCTGTATGTCTGTCTGTCTGTCTGTCTGTTTGTCTGTCTATCTTTGTCTGTCTGTCTGTGTCTGTCTGTCTGTTTGTCTGACTGTCTGTCTGTCTGACTGTCTGTCTGCCTATCTATTCGTTGATGGTTCTTTTCCACTCCTAAATCAACTTGTCTGTTTCGCCCTCCAGGCGGTGACAACGGCATTCCCGCCGGCTTCTTCGGCCAGTCCCAGACCGTCGGCACCTTTGGAGTCACCCCCGACGCCAGCATGCAAAAACGGCGAACCAAGTCGACTACCAGGTTGACCACCGCTCCAACAACCTCCTCCTCGACGACCGCCACCACAGCGTCCACTACAACGCTCAGTACCACTGCAACGACCACGACCACCACCGCCGCTACCCCAAAACCGACTTCCCCAACCACCACAACCACACCGACCACAACCACAACTACAACCACACCGACCACAACCACACCGACCACGACCACGACCACACCGACCACAACAACGACTACTACGACTACGACCCCGACGACGACCACGACGACCACGGCAGCGCCAACGACCACGACAACGGAGGAGAAGACCACAGTCACCAGCACTTCTCAGGTAGCGTATAAAAATGACGAGGAACTTGACAAAAATTTGAAATTTCTGACAAAATACTCTTTTCTCAGGCACGGTCGAGTCCCACGTCGCGATGGATTGCAAGCACCTATGACGCCTTCCCGTCAACGGTGCCGGATCGGACCACCAGTCAAGACACACCGAGCACGTGGATGTCCAGCGCCGCTACGATTGAGACGTCCAGCGTGCGAGCTATTCCAGTCGGCTGGGACACAGGAAGTTCACCGAGTACTTGGCCTGTCAGCCGGCCTGACACTTCTTCGCCACAGACAACATTGGCTAGCAGTTCCACTTCGTCGACCGCGACGGCCGGACTTTTGCTGCTGCAGGACCGAGTGAATGGAAGTTTGCCGACCGTGGCGCCGCTTAATGGGACGATCA
>LRSR01002744.1:0-10000 GCA_001579985.1 Hypsibius dujardini
GTACAAAGGCAGTACCTCGCATCCGTTTAGCACCGTTCTGAAACGACGGATGATTAATGGGACCAGCTGGCGAGCCACGATACGGGCTGTACGGAGCGGGTACAGACCCGTGGCTGGTTGAAGAAGCTCCAGACAAACCGGATCCAGATGATCCAGCCGGTGATGGGACGGGATAAGATCCCGGTGAGTGAGCAATGAGATGAGGCGGCAACGGCGGCGACCCTCCCAACAACTGCGGCATCGAATAATGATCATTAGGAACGTAGTCAGGCGGACTGTCCGGCAGTATGCAGCTTCGACTACTGGGATCCTGATAAGAATAAGCTGTTTGATCGAGAGACATATATTGCTGGTTGGGATGGCTTGGGATATCATAGGTATGTTCTTGGTAAGATGGAAAATATCCGTCCAATTCGTTGCTGTTAAAACTGGCACCCTCCAAATATTCGGGATAATTCGGCATCGTCTGATCCATTTTGAGTTAATCTAGAAAGTAAAAAAGCACCGTATGAAAAAGAAATGAAATTACACAGACACCGACACAGACACAGACACCGACACAAACACCGACACAGACACAGACACAGACACAGACACAGACACAGACACAGACACAGACAAGGCCAAGACACAGACACAGACACAGACAAGACACAGACACAGACACAGGCGCAGACGCAGACACAGACACAGACACAGACACCGACACAGACAAGACACAGACACAGACAAGACACAGACACTGGTGACAGATATATAGACTCAGATCCCAAAAACTTACAGTTGTACCAATATTTAAGGAAACTATCCTCGTGCAAACAGAAGATGATTACTCACATGAAATCCAGACAGTGAGCGAAAGTGAAATGAACCAGACACCACCGAAGATCAAAACAAGGTCGACTGGATTGGGGATGCCACAATAACAGCAGGATATGCGGGGGCAGACAATACCCGTAAGTTGTGAGCAACCCAGACAAGCATCACCACATCGACGTCAGAGTGGAGGATGATGAGCAGGTATATACGCGCCAGTCAAGGTGAAGATGACACACACTATAATAATGATCAGACTTTAAAGTTTCCTTCCGACACGGTTGGCCCGTTCTCCCCCACTTGAGAACTTCTTTGAGAAATATCAGAAAGGGGAGATTCCCCCCTCTCTCTCTCTTTCTAATCCCACATAATAGCTTATCTCTGTGAAAGTAATAATCAACCCCGCGTGACTACAGACCGGCTAACCGTGACCGAAAATGATGATGATGAAAGGGTGGCAGTAGTACATCAAACACAGATCTCTCGGCCTCTCTGGGGATATCTTATCGAGTGACCTTCGAATTTCAGTGTTTGCTCTGTGCTTCCAATCTTCCTCCTTTCTATTGCGCTATCCAGATTGAATTTTAACATTCTACAATTCTACAAGGAAAGTGGACTGGTTTGTTCCGACAATAGACGTTTTACGTTGTTAAAGGGGGAACTCGTATACCGTATTCCCCCGATCTCAAGGGACACTGTTTTGCCCTACCAGTTTATTTGATCCACCCCGGATCTTATCTGTTCATCACCGTTTGCTATTGTTTACCTACAATCAATCAATCAACTTATCTAATTTGTGCGTCAAGAAATCCCGCTTAATCAATCAATCAATCGCTGCCCAGTTGCGCTTAAATGTCAACCAATCACGACACAGTGAATCCGATTGAACAGTCAACCGATGACTGGAGGGGGCGGGGCTTAACTGTCCCTTGAGATCGGGGGAACTCGTTTATACATCGTGTGTATCGGACACTTTGGCATGCGTATAACACGTGTTGCATTTTCCGGGAAGAAATCCATTTTGTAATCAATAACACTTTCTGATTAGTTGCTTTTACGTGTGCGTACACGAATGGAAACGAAAGCCAAGCCCATATCCTTTTGCTCCGACAAACTGTTCCGTGAAGACTTTCGGTCAGAAAAATCGGGACGCTCGATTTGTCAAGAGGCAATTTGTTACCACAAGGCTGCAGACTATACAAAAAAAATCTTTTGATTTCAGGCGGAAATAGTTGGCCACAAGATTACACTGCGCATTTGCGCCACACAGACTGTGCATTGCGCACCTGCACACCACAGCTTTTCACTCTTCTGACAAGAGTATTTAATTTACCGGAAAGAATGGGAAGACGTAAACCGGGAGACAACATTTAGTAAATGAACAGCGAAATACTTGAACAGTGTGCAGTGTGCAGTGTGTGCAGTGTGCAGTGTGAGCAGTGTGCAGTGTGCAGTGAGCAGTGTGTGCAGTGTGCAGTGTGTGGAATGTGCAGTGTGCAGTGTGTGGAATGTGCAGTGTGCAGTGTGTGCAGTGTGTGGAATGTGCAGTGTGCAGTGTGTGCAGTGTGCAGTGTGAGCAATGTGCAGTGTGTGGAATGTGCAGTGTGTAGTGTGCAGTGTGTGCAGTGTGCAGTGTGTGGAATGTGCATTGTGCAGAATTTCACGTACTGTAGATTGCACATGTGGTCTTGTGGCCTACTATTTCCGCCTCAAGTCAAAGCACTTTTTTGTATAGCCTGCAGCCTTGTGGTAACAAATTGCCTCTTGATAAATCGAGCGTCCCGACATTTCTGACCAAAAGTCTACACCATTCATGCTGATTAGATTTCGCCCTGTTCCTTTGGCATTTCAATCAATCAATAGATTCAAATGTATAATACATACATGGAAAGCTTTTCGAGTGAGTACACACGTGGCAAAAACCTCAGGCCGACGGAATTAAAGCCAACTTTTTACTGCCGCCCAGTAAAAGGGGGTGATCGGAGTTTGAGCCATTTTGGTCGATGCGTGCAGCTGTTTTAGTCCACAGCTGTATTTAAGTATACGGATGATGTTTAATTTTAAAAGACACATTTTACTGTTAGTATGCGCATGGTTTTGACCATGGTTCATGGTCACGAAGATGGTCCTCGACTGACGCGTTTGTCGGGCTGACCAAAAGGTGCTCTTATATTTCGTGCTGTCTTAGAATGAAATGCTCGGACCATTCATGGCAAAGAGGTCTTTCTTCAAACTCCCCTGACCGTGACTAATAAAGGGAACGGATCGTGCGATTTCGCTCACAGAATTGATTGCCGGGTAAATCGCGGGTAGCACCGTCATCTCCCGATCTCAAGGGACAGTTTAGCCCCACCCCCTCCAGTCATCGGTTGACTGTTCAATCTGATTCACTCTGTCGTGATTGGTTGAAATTTAAGAGCAACTTAGCAGCGATTGATTGATTGATTAAACGGAATTCTTGATGCACAGATTGAATCAGTTGATTGATTGATTGTAGGTAAACAATAGCAAACGGTGATGAACAGATAAGATCCGGGGTGGATCAAATTAACTGGTAGGGCAAAAAAGTGCCCCTTGAGATAGGGAGATTACGGTGAGTTTTCACTTTTCGCTACTGCAACCCACAAGCATTTAAACGGGGACAAGGGGCGGGGCAGGGATAATAAATGAACAATCAACCAATCAACTCAGCTCCGGAGCTCCGGTGGTTGATTGGTTGATTGCTCAATTATTACCCATGCCCCGCCCCTTTTGTCCATTTTCGAGACTCTACATTAGATTAAATTCTGTCGCTTACTGATACCGACAGGCAGTTGTGTTAATTACGGCACGCCCATTCCTCTTGTTTCCAAAGAGACGACAGTGAAGACTGTCCACTTGAACAAAAAATCTCCACTCAGACACGTACGTGTGTATTTATCGTTTCCCGTGTGTTTCCCTATTCATCCTGACATCACAGCATGATTATGGTCAAGTTTAAATTGTCAGATTTATTGACCATTACTACTGTCGTCTTTGTCTCTTGCATACCGGCACCGATGGTTGCCTCGTCTGCCACTGCCACAACATCTGACTGGCCCGCGCTCGGTAAGCTTGAAAAGTGACCTTGACCAATGGAATGAACCTGCAATTTTATTCGCTGCCATCAGGATCACCGTCATCTCCCGATCTCAAGGGGCAGTTAAGCCCCACCCCCTCCAGTCATCGGTTGACTGTTCAATCGGATTGGTTGAAATTTAAGAGCGACTTAGCAGCGATTGATTGATTGATTAAGCGGGATTTCTTGACGCACACTTTGAATCAGTTGATTGATTGATTGATTAAGCGGGATTTCTTGACGCACACTTTGAATCAGTTGATTGATTGATTGTAGGTAAGCAATAGTAAACGGTGATGAATAGATAAGATCCGGGGTGGACCAAATTAACAACCGTGGCCTGGGTGGCCACGACGACGGTTCTTCAACATCATGCAGTTTTTTCAGTATTAGCCCTTTCAAAATTCAATTCAAAATCCACCGAGTTCAGGAAGAACTAATCCTCGAGATGGAAAGGCGAAGCTGCGGCTCAAAATAGTCCGTGCTTAAATTCTGGAGCGCTGCTCCCGGAAGAGCTCATAGCTCCGCCCACTGATCACAGACACACAGTTTTGGTTGTATGTGTCAGTTTCACTATAAACTGATTATGTATGAGAAAAAAATCAAGTCGAACGGAGATAATGGTCCCACACCATTATTATGAAACGTCTACACCCAAAATTATAGCAACTTCAATCAATCAATCAACCAGCAATTGACTTGGTCGTATCATGATTGCACAGTTAATCAAACAATCGATTGAAAGCATCCTCGTAATCTTAAGTGTTGTTTTTCAGACGTCAGTTTTACTCTGGAGCAGATTTATCTCCCGTTCGACGGGTACAACACCTTCACCCAGCGGAGTCCCGTCGCGGATTCCCCTCTGTTTGTGTACTTTCCGTTGCGCGCCCAGACCGACGCAGCGCCCCCTAGGCTGGGCAACACCCAATGCATTTCGCTGCACAATGCCTCCACATTGGACGGGAGGACACAATTCGGCCAGTTAACAGGCGCTTATGATTGGATCTACGACCTCGATAAGTCCCTCACGGGCATCACCATCATCTTCTACTATTTTCTTCCCGTTAAACCCAGTGGACCAGTGTACCTCCTCGCGACGGGCGATCAGAGCGTGCCGCAAAATCAGGCTGGATTCTCCATTCGGGTTGATTCTGGGATTGATGCTTTAGTAATCCGGTTCGGTAAGAAGTCTGCGGTTGCGGTTTTGCATTTTTTAACCGCCGCAAACGGCGAAATATCTAAAACACCAGTTTAATTGTGCACGATAACTCTTTCCTTAGTTTGCGCCACATGGCGCATTGTTTGTTTACGCTAGTAAGTTAGGGTTCGTGCTCTTAATCGGTTCGCAAGTCACTGGAGTCCATAAATGGAACAAAACCGTACGTTAAACCAGCTGTTCCGATTTAAAGACAACTTTGCGCCATGTTCGGGACTTCGGGTACTTTTCTACGATGACATTGGTTCTGCCATTTCGCTTCTCGAAATTTCTCCTGTTTCGTTTTTTTAACCTTTTTTTTAAATATTCGGATAAGGCAGACGACATTCTGTTTTTGTAAAGTAATAGAGACAATTTTGATCGAATCGAGCGGTTTCTGCGGTGCCGTTGCGGTTAAGAAAAATTTATCCGCGGTCCGTGGCGGTGCGGTTTTGTCAATTTCTCGCGGTGCGATGCGGTTGCGGTTAAAAAATTGGGCTGCGGTTAAAAAATTGGGCTGCGATTGGGTTGCGGATTGATTTTTTTTTAACCGTGCACAGCTCTAGATGTAACACACAGCTGCGATTGCAACAGTTTCCGGCGATAAGTCGGACCACCCTCTTTTGGTCTAAACGTAGACCACCCTATGGTACAGTATTAGGGAATTCCCACAGACCATGTATGGCGGAATTGATTGCTTGATTTTTCCAACGGCTCAATTGAATATTTTTTTAATTTATTGACTAAGAGAGCAGGATCCAGGGACTATTTCAAGGGAATTTTTAACGTAACACAAACCAAACCTGGTCAGAATTTTTAAGCTCGTGCTGCGCGCGCTTGCTCTCGTTTTCATCAATGAATCTGGCATATCAAAACTTTGCAGTGAAGTACGCGCTCAAATGGCAAAAAACTTATGTTGACCGAATCAAGCCATTTGCCTCGATTAGTGCAGCAGTGCTATGCATTACCGAGTGCGGTAGCTTGAATCGGGTTTTCTTGAATCAATTTTTCTGTAAAATTGGCAGTTTTTAGTCGCGAATTTCGGCCAGAATCTCCGTTCTCTTCAAGGATATTTATATATTTCTCACTTACATTTCACGGAAAGTTGTTTAATACATCTTGTTTATATAGTAAAAGACTCCATTAAACTATGTGTCTTCGCTTCTTCACGTAATCATCAGTTTTCAAAAAAAAGATATTTGCCGCCAAATCAGTTAGTTGGAATTTTGGAATCACTTGATGCGACGACTCTCGTTCATTTCCGGCTTTGACCAGAAGAAGCAAACTCTGATTTCTACTTACCGTAGACAATACTTTTGCTTGCTTGGTGTGTTGGCTTTGCGTTTTCGGCTTGTGAGATGGCAAAACGTCTTGTCAATTCATTCAGCAATCAATCTACATAATAGTCAAAAATACTTTGGAATACATTGGAGTAAATTTATTTAATGCAATCCTTAATTCGCAGATTGTTAAATTTTGCGTGTTTTTTATTATAATATTTTAATAGTAATTATTAGTAATTAATATTCTGTATGTATTACTATTACTATTAATTTAAATATGACTATTAATATTATTATTAGTTAATTATTAGTAATTAATATTCTGTATGTATTACTATTAATTTAAATATGGCTATTAATATTATTAATAGTAATAATTAGTAATTAATATTCTGTATGTATTACTATTACTATTAATTTAAATATGACTATTAATATTATTATTAGTAGTAGTGTGTTATTAGTATTCATTTTTTTATTAATTACTTGCATTTATTGTCTAACATTTTTAATCGTTCTGAGTTGTTTTCATTTTCAACGGCCTTAATTACATTATATTAATTAATTATGATTTCCCTACTAGGATACAGCACTTACAACTATCAATGCAAGTGCGGTTCGGAAAGTGGGATTACCAGTAACAACCAATGGCACGCCGTCCACGCCTCATGCCGGAATTATTATGGACTTTTTCAATGCAGCATGGTAGAGTGAAGTACTAAGTAATTTACAGTATAAAAGAACTTCACACCGGATGGATCTTTATACTTTCATTGCCCCGATGTCTGTTTGTGTGCAAGTGTGCCTTTTTCTTACGTTTATCAGGCTGTTGATGGGGTGGACTGCCCCGCCGTTTCTTGCGAGCGAACTAGCACGCCCAATTATGACGCATCCGGAATTGATACCCTATACATCGGCGCGGAAAGCCTTACGAGTAAAAGCTTTGGCCCTGTTATGATAGACGAGCTTCGTATCATCAACACATACACCCAATTTTCTCGTGAGTAACTTTTGCAAATTAGTTTTTTAACAGACAGACAGACAAAACATGCAGACAGACGTATAGACAGACAGACAGACAGACAAACAGACAGACAGACACACAGACAGACACACAGACACACAGACAGACACACAGACAGACAGACAGACAGACACACAGACACACAGACACACAGACAGACAGACAGACACACAGACAGACAGACCGACAGACAGACAGACAGACAGACAGGCAGACAGACAAACAGACAGGCAGGCAGGCAGACAGACAGCGATATTGATTCGAACATATTACTGGCAGTGACCTCATCGATTTGTTTTTCGGCAGTTCTGCAAAGTAAGACGGCTGATAAGGATGAATTCAGCACCAACGAAACAGAAACCATTAAGTGCTGCCGTGAGGTGCATGCCGATAAGGAGTGTCAAACCACCTGTCCGGCCTTTCAAATCAAGACATTTATCCAAGAGTCGTCCTTGTTGGGAATGAAGGATGACTGTGTCGACAAAGATGAATGCGCGGCCGACCCATGCGACGATCGTTTGGGTACCTGCCATAACCGTGCGAACGGACACCTGTGTAGCTGTCCAGTCAACAAATTTCTCGCCATCGACAAGTCCACCTGCGATGACCATTGCAGCGGCGTAACCTGTCAGATAAATACCGCCTGCAATCCATTGCCGGATAAATTTCAGTGTGGTTGCACTGCTGTTAGCCGTGGCGAACTCTGCGAAGACATAATCGATTTGTGTACCCCAAATCTCTGCCAAAACGAAGGGAAATGTGTGGCAGAGCCAGACTCCGCAACGCCTTCGTGTGATTGTGCCACAAACTACATTGGCACGTTGTGCGAGGAGGAGATAACTGATTGCGGCCGGAAGCCATGTCGAAATGGAGGAACGTGTATCTTAACGGATGATGAAGCTGGTTTCAAATGTGAATGCAAGGACGAATTCCACGGCACAGTCTGCGCAGAGGTAGTCTATCACTGTCTGTCTGTCTGTCTGTCTGTCTGTCTGTCTGTTTGTCTGTCTGTCTATCTGTCTGTATGTGTACCTGCCTGTCTGCCTGGCTGGCTGGCGGACTGTCTAACTGGATTGTGCCGGTTTATTTGTCTCACTTGCTTATGGCACTGCCTGTATGCCAGATTTTACAGCTAAATTGACGTTACGGCACGGTTGCCCTTTTTAGGCATTTAAGCCTTGTGAGAAAAGCGAGGTCTGCAAAAACGGCGGCATCTGTTACTTGAAGAACAGCGTCGAAGCATGTAAATGCATCGAGCCTTACTCAGGAATATACTGCGACGAGTCTACTAGCCCGTGTGATCCGAATCCGTGTCTTCACGGCGCAACCTGCTTCACTCCTCCGGACGGAAAACGCCCAATCTGCTCGTGCTTGCCGGGTTTCAAGGGTGATAAATGTGAAAATGATATTGACGAATGCAAAGTAGAATCCACTTGCATGCCTGTAATACCTTCAGATCATGCTATCATTACTCAGGTAGTCAAAGATAGCATTGTCTGTATAAATACCATCGGATCATTTGTATGTTCATGCAAGAATCCAATACTCACCTGGTCACCAACTCGCGCAACATCATGCTACGACATGACCGCAACCCCCTGCGACAGCAACCCTTGTGGTCAGTTTGGAAGTTGTTTCTCTCAAAATGGAACACCGTATATATGCAGATGTCAGCCAGGATGGCTCGGTAGAAACTGTGACGTCCGTAAGTGAATCGCACACAGAGACAGACAGCGAAACAGACAGACAGACAGACAGACAGACAGACAGATAAGCAAACAGACAGAGAAACAGACATATACTAATTGTGACAAGACAATGCGATAAACATGATCTCTTCAGGGGGCGTGGATCGGATGACAGTGACAGCATCACAGACCAAAATTGTTGAAGGCACGCTCGTCTCCTACATTGTACAGTGCGTCAGTTTTGGCGACAACCCTATATTGTACCTCAACATGGGCGATCGGTTCTACTTCTACGCGCCAGTACCCACTGCACCAATTGGAGACGCTTCGGAATACATCCATGGTAAAACCGGCGTGGGAATTACGCTACAGAATCCGTCTGCTCGCTTCGTTTATATCTACACACATTGGTTCGCCAAACACGGAGACTACGCTCTCACCGTGCAAGTGTTTAACAAGAAAGACGATGCTAGTCCGATCTTCCCATCGGCCAAATTCATCACCGTCGTACACGTCCAAAAGAATCCCGATCCGTGCTTCCCCGCCGTCACCATCGTCAACGGTGGCTGGAATCAGAGTAGTGGTCCGCCGTTCCAGCGAAGCACCCCGTTCGTCATCCAGTCCGTCGTATTAGTGCCCCAAGATCCGGAAGAAGAGTGCGTTGGCCTGGTGAAGACATTCGATTACCGCTGGTCCATATACCGTCTAACCCCGAAGTGTCCCATTCCATGCGACGCCGACAGCACAGGGAACGTGCCAAATCTGTGCCGTCCAGATGGGGTAGTTTGCAAGTTGGACAATGTCAGGCTGGATACGAAACACGTTATGTTTCCGGCGAGAAAACTACCTTATGGATCGTATATGATTCAGTTGGAAATTACGGTATCAAAACGGGAC
>LRSR01002744.1:15000-22703 GCA_001579985.1 Hypsibius dujardini
CTGGCCAAAGATGAGGAGAAATGGACCATCGCCCAGCCCGCTCCATTTTATACTTCCATGAACATGACGGTTCAGCAGACCACCGTCCCTGCTGAGAAGACCCTGATCGTCCGTATTACCACCCAAAATTTGGCGGTGCCGCTGAGCGTGCTTATTTCTACTGGTTCCAAACCGTCACTGGAAGCTTACACACGGGATGAGTTGATTGGGACAATGCTACCATCAGACATGAATAGCACTCGAGAGCAGTATTTCCACATGACGAGTGCTGCACCTTTAGGCGATCCAACTATATACTATGTGGCAGTTTCGGCTGGTAATATAACGGAGTACCGCGATAAAACCATCCTGAAATCGGTGGACGATCCTCCCGAGGGGTCGCTGGTCAACGTCAGCTTCACAATTTCCGTTTTTTCCGCCGGATGTATGTATTGGAATGAGAATGGTCAGGCGTGGAAAAGCGATGGATGCAAGGTAAAGTTATTATACTGTACGTTCATATAGACATTGCCGGGGACACTACAAAATTCAGACAAGAAATCAGTCGGACAGATAAACCGGAACACTGTCGCTTAAACAGACGCAGACATAGAGACTTGTAGAGAGACAAAAAGATTGAAACACTCAGCCAAAAAGTCAGGCAGGCACACAGACAAACAGGCAGGCAGGCAGGCAGCTGCGCAGGCACGAAGACACGTAGGCAGGCAGACAAGCAAGTAGACAGACAGACAGACAGACAGACAGACAGACAGACAGACAAACAGACAGATAGAGTGACAGACAGACTGACTGAAAGACAAACAGACAGACAGACAGAAAACAATATTAGAACTGAGACCCTTCAGTAAGGTAGACCTGCCCTCCCCATTTAACCCTCCCCATTTGTTCCCACGGCGTTTAGACTGACCCATTTTTTGTTTTTATTCTGCAGCAATTTCGGATATAAAAACCGGGCAATATTCCCATTCGAAACTGTTAATTTTTTTAGGTATCAAATCAGACAACCAGGGATATCTTACACTGCGACTGCAACCATCTGACCACATTCGGCGCGGGTATCTTCGTCCCACCGAACCACGTCGACCCGATTCAGGACCTCCATTTGTTCAAGAATTTCTTCCAGAACCCGGTAGTAGTGAGCATTGTTGCGGCGATCTGGATCATCTACTTCGCCATGTTGGTCTATGCCAGACGGCTGGACGGCGTCGAGGAAGCCAAGGTACTCGCTGTACGAGGAATCCGGTCTAGTCCTGGTCACAGTAGCAGTGGCCCGGATTCCTCGTACAAAACTTTTTCCGTCCTTCCATGAAATCCAACAAACCAATTCATTTTTAAGCCGTGCACATCAAAACTTTGTAAGATTTTACAATCTCCGAAATATCGATGCTTTTATTTATATCTTTATAACGATAGTTTTGTAATTCCCTTTCGAGATCCTGCATCCTTTTTTTCGTTCAAAGAGAGGTGTCCACGTCTTGACGGACAACGACGCAACCCATCCGTACTACTATGTCGTGACGGTCTGTACCGGGTTGCGGTTCGGCGCGACCACCACCGCCACAGTCGGCATCGTGCTGAAAGGCGCCTCCGACCAGAGCGATCCGCATATCCTCAACGACACTCCCGATATGGAATTTTTCGCGATGGGCGGGGAAGACTCTTTCCTGATTGCCGTGCCGGAACCGTTGGGCGACCTCATGGCGCTATCCATCTGGCACAACGGCCAAGGCGTTCGCCCATCCTGGTGAGCCGGCAAAGTGCCCTAAGGGAATTTATGGATTTTTTGCCCTTACCTAAGGTTTTGCTATTTGTCCAGGTTCGTCGATGAAATCCTCATCCGGGACGTGCAAACCAACCAACTCTTCTTCTTCCTGCCGAACCGTTGGCTGGCAGCCCACAAGGGGGACCGCTCGCTGTCCGTCGAGGTGCCCGTCGCCGGGGCGGAAGAGCTCACCAGCTTCTGGCACCGCTTCACCTCCTTCAGCAGTCGCGGACTGCGGGACAGTCACCTGTACTTCAGTGTGCTGTACCGTCCATCACGCAGCACCTTCACGCGAGCGCAACGTCTGACCTGCATCCTCTCGCTGTTGCTGACCACCATGCTGGCCTCGCTCATGTTCTACAAACCCAACACGGACGGAGACGCGGAGAAGCAGCGCTCGACCGAGGGTTTCGCTTTCGACTGGCGCCAGATCGCCATCGGGATTCAAAGTGGACTGGTGGCGTTGCCGGCGAACGTCATTGTGATTCAATGCTTCATGAAGGCGGACCCGAGAAAGGGCCGACCGAAAGTGGAGGAAGAGTAAGTTTCGTGCCGGAGTCCGATCTGCTTTTCGGTAGCCTTCGATCGTTCATTCAACCAACCGACCGATCGTCCGTCCGTCCGTCCATCTGTCCGTGTGCCATTCGTTTTCCGTCTATGCAAGTTTCCGTTTCAGCTAGCGTCCTTTACATCTTTCCGCTCGTCCGTCGTCAGTCCGTCTATGTGTACAAATTCGCTCATGAGTCTACCTCGTCAATCGCTCTTACACCTCCCCGTTCGTCCGTCCGTTCGTTCATCTGTCCGTTTGTCCGTCCGTCCGTGCGTCCGTTCGTCGGTCGGTCAGTCAGTCAATCCGTTCGTCCGTCCGTTCGTCCGTCCTTCCGTCAGTCGGTCAGCCGGTCAGTCCGTTCATCTCTCCGTCCGTCGGTCCATCGGTCCGTCGGTCCGTCCGTCCGTCCGTCCGTCCACCTGTCTCTGTATCGTTCAAATAATAATAATCTATGGAGTTGCTAGTAGTCAATCCGTTCGCTTGCCAGTCCATCTTCCTTCACATCTCTGGGTCTCTCTCCTTATTTGTTTGCCTACCACCCTTACCTGTCGGTAACTTGCCTGTTAACTCACATGCATTACCACCAAGCATGCCTATTGATCCACATACACTGTTCATGTTCAGAGATGTTCCCAAAGGCAGAGCACCTCTCGGGCAGGTCAGCAAGACCTTCCTCAATCCGGCCGTCCAAAAGCTCATCTCAGCCGACAGTGAGGACGAAATTTTCCGTGAAATACCTGATCGCACTCGGGTCGAGGATTCCGCATACATCTCGCACGCCGACCATCCCTTCCCCTTCTGGGCGGCCTACATCGCCTGGGCCGTCGCGATGACCTCCTCCGTCGTTGCGTCCTTCTTCGTCTGTTTGTATGGCCTGAAATACGGACGCACCGACAGCATCAAATGGACCGTCTCCTTCTTCTCCGCCGTCGGACAGGACGTCATTGTTAACCAACCGCTGAAGGTCCTCGCCACATCCTCCCTGATAGCCATGATCCTTCGGACCCCGGTGGTCCGCGAGCGGGAAGGCTCGATCCAGGAGTTCCCCGAACTGGGTGACGGTCAGGAACGGGGACTCGGGGGACGTTACCAGCCACCGTCGCCGGAATGGATCGCGGCGGTACGGCAGATTGCTCTGCTGACGAAACGGATGAACCAATGGTTGGTGGACGTCGGATGGTTCGTGATCTTTATGGTGTCGGTGTTCATTTTCACCTACGGCAACACACCGACCAGCGGTTACGGGGTCCGGCACGCGCTGGAGACGGCCTTCGGACTACCGCAGGACGCAGCATCGCAAACGGGATTTATGGACGTGAGCTTCGGACTTCAAAAATCGTCGTACCGAAATAAGCGCAATTGTTTTGCCTGAAAACACACACTTAGAATATAGCTTGCGCGTTTCTATGCAGGTCCACGACGTCAAGGGTATGTGGGCCTACCTGACTGGGCCGTTTGTTGAAGCGCTGTATCCGGATGATGTTGTGCGCGGAGGACTTGCACCGAAAGCGGGCCACTACATCAAGGATTCGGTCAATATTGCGCTCGGACCGGCCCGGATCCGTCAAGTTCGGATCCGACGAGGTGAGCCCTGCAATGCGAAATAATTATTTCGTACGACGACACCGTGCATGTATTTTTACATTTATTTTTATAATCTGATTTTATTGTTTTGATTTTCAGATAACTGCATGCTCGCCGACAGCGTCAGCAACCTCGGCCTGGCCTGTCTGCCCGGGTACAGCATGCCACTGCAGGAAAGCCGCGCCTTCCAACCCGGCTGGCGCTTCCCAAATGCGTCAGCCAACGGCACGACCAGTGCGGAGACTGAACCCGTCATCGAACCCTCCGACATCGACTACTCCTCACCGGAAGAGGCTACCACGAACGTCCTCAACGAGAGCACTGCTTTCCAACCCTGGACGTACCGCACGTCTACCCAGCTCGGTATAGACTTCTAGAACTGAAATGACTAGTAACTAACTGTTAGCTGACTATAGACACTAGCAGACAGTAGGTGAAGTCATTCCAGTTTTACCTTTCTACCTTGACTTTCCAACCCTGGACGTACCGCACGTCTGCCCAGCTCGGTATAGACTCCTAGAATAGAAATCACTAGTAACTAACTGTTAGCTGACTGAAGACAGTAGCAGACAGTAGGTGAAGTCATTCCAGTTTTACCTTTCTACCTTGACTTTCCAACCCTGGATGTACCGCACGTCTGCCCAGCTCGGTATAGACTTCTAGAATAGAAATCATTAGTAACCAACTGTTAGCTGACTGAAGAGACTAGCAGACAGTAGGTGGAGTCATTCCAGTTTGGCCTTCCTTCAGGTATGGGTCGATTCATGGGTGAACTGGCCACTTATCGCGGGGGCGGCTACGTCGCTGTGCTTCCACATATCGGGGTGAAGACATTGGCTATGCTGACCGGTCTACGAGACGGTCGTTGGGTGGACGACCTCACTCGAGCGGTCTTCATCCAGCTGAACACCTACAACCCCAACGCCAACCTCTTCACCCTGACCATCCTGCTGTTTGAGTTGCAGCAGTCCGGCATGATCGTACCGCACTACTACATGGAGACGATGCGGCTCTTTATCGCCGATAAAAAGTGGAATACCTTGACCTTGGGGTTCGGAGTTGTTTCCGCTGTTTTGCTGGTCATTTTTACCGTCAATATGGTCCGACAGATCGTCCGTCATCAGCTGCAGTATACCAAGGTATGGGTGATTCTGAATCAGACAATACACTTTCCCTTGCTATTCTTAAGCCAAATTAAGCCCCGAGTCTTATCGTGTGGATTAAAACGAAAGGAGAAGTCGTAAGATCCAAGTTTCTGCTGCTTCGATTATATAGATAACTGTAGTAAGCACAAGAAGTTCACATGAAATCAACTCAAAATAAGTCCGTTGCTTCGGTGGGACTGTAACACGTACAATTCACATACTTCCAGGATGCCTGGAATTGGTTGGACATGTGCATCGTTGCGGTCGGCTGGACGACGCTCACGTTCTATTTCCTCTCGAGACGGACCAAACTGGCCGCGGTCAATTTAGTCACGAAAGCCGACGCGGACCATTTCGTCGGGTTTTACTTCGCCATGCAGGCGGAATCCGCCTTAATCAGCATGTCCGCTGTCTGTTTCTTCATCTGCACCATCAAGCTGCTTAAGATCCTCCGCATCACCCGCACCATCAACACCCTCCTCTACGTGGTGTCCGACGCGACCGTTCCGTTGCTGGGTTTCTGCTTCTCCTTCCTCATCAGCATCATTCCCTTGGTCATGGCGGGACACGCCATCTTCGGACGGTCTCTCAGACGGAATGCCTCCTTCTACTCCAGCTTCATCACCATCATCCGGATCATGCTGGGCGACGCGGGGGACCTCTTCAAAGAGTACTCAGCGGTGGAGAAGGTTCTCGGACCGATCTACTTCACCACCGCGGTGATCTCGGTGCTGTATATTTACACGAATATTTTGTTGGCCTTAATTATGGTCATTTACTCGCGGACGGTGGTGGAGCATAAGGCCAAGATTGAGCAGGACGCGCAGCTGTCGGACTTTCTCATGCAGAAGCTCCAGGCGCTGTTGGGGATGAAGGTGGAGCAGCCGGTCGTGGATATGAGCAAGTTTCCTGCGGCGGTTGAGCTGCGCGACCTGTCTGATGTCTACAAACGGTGAGATTGCTCCACTGCATTGTAGTCCCTTGAGTATACTCTTTCATTCGTTAATGTATGTGATTCTGCTCTATTTGTCTGTCCTTCCGTTTATTCGTTTTATCGCCTTTATATCTCCGTTTGTTTTTTTCATCCATTCACCTATCCGAGCCTTAAGCCTTCCGTTGGTTAGTCGGTCTTTTTGTCTATCGATTGATGTCCTATGTCTATTATTTCTCCGTCCATTCGTTCGTCCGTCCGTTCTTCCGGCATTGAGTTGGACATTCTTCCGTCTATGGATTACCTATTCACTTTCATCTAATAAGCTGTCCCTTCATTCTTCCGTCTGCAATCCATCTTTCTCTCGATGATCGTTCCGCCTAATCGCCTCTCAGTCCGTTTTCATTGTCATATTTATCCATCCGTCCGTCCGTCCGTCTATCGTCCACCCGTCATCCGTCCGTCCGTTTTTCGTCCGTCGTCCGTCCGTCTTCCGTCCGATTGTTCATCCTTCTGTTCTTCTGTTCCTCCGTCGTTCGTCCATCTGTCGTCCGTCCGTCCGTCCGTCCGTCCGTCCGTCCGTCCGTCCGTCCGTCCGTCCGTCTGTCCGTCCGATTGTCCATCCTTCTGTTCTTCTGTTCGTCCGTCGTTCGTCCGTCCGTCCATTACTGCGCGATCAGTACAACCCCTGCACCGGTTCATCTCTCTCTCACTTCCATTGGTCCCTCATTCCGTCTATTCATCCGTCGACCCTCCTTAGCCTCATCTCGCCTTTGGGTATCCACGGGTCTATGTGTCCGCCTTTTTTCCTGTTCAATTGCTTCTCCCTAGCGACACATTTTAGTTTCGCTCCACAGGTTCGAAAGCAAGCCGAAATCAGTGGAAACCAACGATTGGGGCAACTTCCTCAACTTGACCGACCTGCGAAAACTCATCCTGAACGTGGTGGAAAGTATCCGATCTTGCGAGCTGGAAAAGCGTCCTCCGACCAGCTTCCGGACGGACTACGCGGCTCATGTGGATGAATGGTACTACCTGGAGACCCAGCCGCCGATGGAAGTCCACGGACCAACCACCAACCCGGTCAACTCGCTCACACCGGCCACTGCTCGCATGAAGGCCACCGAAGAGTTCGATAACATCCTGGCCTTGGACACGTACATTTTCAAGCATATTCAACTCTACCGAGAAATGCTGGTGACAACCAAGCTGTCCATCGTACTGATCGGTCTACCGGGCGACGGAGAAAAGAGAAGAAAGAAACGTGGTTCAACCGGTAGCCGCAACCGATTTGGCAGAAAAACAGCTTCAAAACGGAAACAGTTTTAACTTCCTATTTTCTTAATGAATTCCCCTTCTTCTTGATCACACTTCGGAATCGATCTTAATTCAGCCGACCATCAGCATCATAATCTAGTCAGCATTGTATTGGCATGGAAAACGCCCTTATCGGTCATTTTATTTTCCTCAGTTCGGACCTCATTTAAACTCAGACCGCACACTAGTCGTTTTCTTTAGACTTCACTAAATGAAACAGAAACAACGAAACAGTAAAACAGAAAAGGTTCAAAACTTGAACGACGGAACGACGGAAGGACGGAAGGACGGAAGGACGGAAGGACGGAAGGACGGAAGGACGGAAGGACGGAAGGACGGAAGGACGGAAGGACGGAAGGATGGAAGGACGGAAGGACGGAAGGACGGAAGGACGGAAGGACGGAAGGACGACGG
>LRSR01002746.1:0-16447 GCA_001579985.1 Hypsibius dujardini
ACACAAACGTCGTTTTTTGAAAACGTTCGATTCAAAGATTTTTAACACTCTTCCACTCCAAATTCGATTTGAAATCGATTGACATTAGCAGAATCTTTTTTTGGATGACAGGGGGCGGAACTATGGATCATTTCTGCAACGTCACTCTGAAGCCTGGATAGAACCTAGCCCATAACTCCGCCCTCTGGCATCTAAAAACGATTCTGTTGATGTCAATCGATTTCAAATTGAATGTGGAGTGGAAGAGTTTTAAAATCTTTGAATCGAACGTTTTCAAAAAACGACGTTTAAGTGGGTTAGAGTGGTAAAAAATTAAATTGAATTTTGCTAGAGTATAAATCAAACAATCAACGGTTGAATTGAATGGGAAACCCGCGGAGCCATCGGGGAACTTCCGAATTTTCTCCCGCTCAAACCAGAGCTCGTTTGCAGATGAAATTTTTTGCTAAAATCTATTAATTTAGTCCACTATTTAAAATAAAAAATTCAGACAGATCGGAGTGTCAACTACCGTTCGCTTCCCTTGTGAGTCGGATAAAAAGTTACAGTCAAAGTCAAAATAATACATTGAATAATGCCATAATGAATGGCGCCCATAAATGAATGAGAATAACAGCATCAAAGATGCAAAACTTTAGATTACGCCAAAATCAGATCTTTCCGGTTCATTAATAAAGATGAGGAGTTGGAACGTCTCACTTGTGTAATAACCGACATCTTCGCTAGAAAGTTCCACGCACACTCAAACTCAATTCGCCAGCTTAAATCCGGCTCAAGGCTGTCTGAAGTTGTTTGTTAGAAATTCGATCAGCAGTACAGAGGCATTTAGAAATCTTCCAAGAGCTCCATCCCAGCTATTAAATACTGATCTAGCTCCATGATTGTAGCTCAAGAGTTCACACGGTTTCATTTGATTTTGTATAAAAAATGAAGCTGTTTTTGTGGTGGTGCTTCGTCTACTTTCTATGTCTCACATTTATTCCCAGTGTCAGGGAATCTTTGAATGCAGCTGCAGCTCGGACCGCGGATGTGGAAATTGTTACCCCAGCATATTTCGGCGTCGACTCACTGACCTCACGAATCCAAACTGATCCCGCCTTTGTTACCGGTCTTGCTGCCCTTCGCAGGTCTTGGCCGCAGCTCCACGTCACCCACCGCTTCCTCATGAGTAATTCCCCCTTTTGTTTTGACTTAAAAGCCGAGACGATGTTCCTGCTCTCGCAGTGGTACTACCGAGATCGACGACCCAACTCCATTCCTGTAATTCTTGCCACCGGTACGAAGTACGGAGTGTTCGCGTTAATTCGGTGTCAGATGGTCCGAATGAATTCGGTTGTGTACTAGTACATGTAGTAGTTGTTACTGTATGCCTTCCAGGGAAGCCGAAGTCGAACGACTTAAGGGCAACCTGGATTTTGTATGTGTTGAACGTGCAATGAACAATTTTTTTCAGCTTCCAATAATATAGGATTTCTCACAATAGTAGTTTGGGTTTGCAAACTTTGTTTTTTAAAATAGATCATGGGACGTCATCAGGTCTCCTTATCCTATTTGGGTATTCATTAGAAAACTTTGATAAACGAATTTCGTCTGATTTACTGAACTTGAAACTTTTCGGATAGATACTCAAATAGCGTTATAGCTTACTGCAGTGTTGCGAGATAGAAATGTCCAAAAACCTTCCCAAATTTCTCATTTTGAGATGGGATGAACTTGGGTCGCCGGGTTTTTTCGAAATTGCGTAAAACGCAATTAATCTGACAAATTTCGAAAAACGCAATTAATCTGACAAATTTCGATTAGTAAAATTTTCAAAAGAATGTCCAAACGGGAGAAGAATGATCCAGTGACGTCATGTGACAATATATTTTAAAAAGATAGAAGAGGCAAATTTTTGCAATTGACGATAGTCTTGGAAAAAAATAGTGAGTGAAGTTGAGAATCTATATTCCATGCCAGCACGTTCGGTGATCAGTCATGAATTTCAGACCAAAACAAAGCGCAGGGTCCCCTTAAATCTTTCAAATTAATTACTAGTACTAGTAAGTGCAGGTAAGTATTTTTCAAATTGGCCAAAGCGCACGCACCTTAGTTGGAAGTGATTTTCAAAGAAGGATTTCAAAATGTTTTATTTTTATCCGATTTTAAGTTAAAAAATTACTATTTCTCGAAAAAAACTGCACATAATTATTGTCACACCACCCTATCCTAAATGTCATTTGGAATTGATAGGCATTAACCAAATATATTTCCGAAGATAAGGAGCCGAGCTATGGACACTTCAGTTCAAAAGAGGCCGAAAATTACAGTGAAACTTTCCAAAGTTGGTAGGTAGTGAGATGGCCGGAAGTCCTGTTGACCTTACTATACACGATAATTACGAGTACGGCTTTTCGGAATTATTACATACACTACCAGTCGAGAGAAGCGGAGATAGCAGGCAGAGAAAAAGTAGACCGTAGAAGTTAGAAATCAAGGCGAGAAGCTGAGTCTCGAACTGAAATTTGAAGACCCATTATTATCGGATACACATGGCTACAATGTAAACAAGCGCACTCTTTAATCGACACGAAAACATAATTTCTTGGAATATTGACCGGCAAATCACATCAACAAATACGAACGTCACAGTAGCTTCGCCCCCTAATATCAGAAAAAAATTATTAGGTACATGCCAATAGATTCCCAATTAAATAGGGGATGGGATAGCATCAAAATTACCATATTTAGTGAATTTTGATGAATCGCTATTTTTACAATGAAAATCAATGAAAACGGAATATTCCACTGTTTTAGTAAGTGAAATTTCGTCAAAAAACAGTTGTTGGAGACTCACTGATGAAACAAATTTTATAAATCATCCTTAATATTAAACCAATTTGGAAATAATTAGGAGACATTTCGAGATCCACCTCTGAAAGTCACCCTAAGTTAAGTCGCAAATTTATATATACATGTATGTATTTGTATATGTACATACTGTAAGCACCATATATTTAAGCTAAGATGGCTGAAAAATAGTACTGTATTTTCGCGTTAGACAGGGACATTACACAGTTAAACAGCTTTTACACCAAATGTGTATACAAACAAATTCTACACGAACCATCCATTTCACTAGCCTACGTCTACTTCCGACAAGCTTTCGGGCCACGTGATGAGTCTAATGAATTCTTTTACCTGTCAGGTTGCCAGGAAGTGGAGTATATCAATTATCTAGCGTCCCACTGGAACGTGTTAATGCTCATAACGTAAGCATCCATATTCTTATAATGGAGATGCGCTAATGGGCATGCGGTAATGGATTGTGAATTTTAAATCTTAAAGCATTAACACGGACTCGAAAAGCGCGAACAAAGCCATCAGCCCCACATGGATCACCAATTCCCCGCTGCAGCGGAACGGAGCAGCTTTGATAGCGCTGACCCAGCGGTACAACTGGACGACCGTCCTGGTCGTGACGGTGATGACCGCACCGCCCTTTTATCAACTAGTCACTCGATCCATTGAGGAGGGCGTGGTCAACATTCCGAAATTTAAATTGACCGTTTGGAAGCTGCAATCTGGCGGGAGCAACAGAAGTGAGACCATCAATCTTCTAGCGAGTGCTCGGCTAATAACTCGCGGTATGGTGTATATTGTTTACCGCCATTCTTTAAACGCCCACTAAAATGATTGGAAGCAAACAAACTCCTGTGCATTAAATTAAAGATATTTAACAAAAATGTCTTGCCTTATAAGAAATACTTCTTATCCAATAAGATTGAACTAATAATATACCAAAATAATATTTTAAAACAGTAATAAAAATAACAGAAGTACATTATTAAAATAAATAGATTTAAATAAACATAAACAATGATGCATGGTCTTACTTATTTACTTACTTATTCAACTAAATTTATTGAAATAAAATTACATACTGCTTCATAACACACACACACACACACACACATACAGATATAATGCATAATAGAAACATAATTACTAGTACATAATAGTGCATAAACATAAAAACGATGCTAGTTCTCACCGGTTATTCAAGCTAGCTTGATACTTCTAGTATAATGTTTTACTCATTGTTTATATGCAGTTATGTGGTTTATGGGAGACTCCAATTCACTTCGTCGATTTCTGGTAAATCGAACACAATCGTGTACTAGTTCTCTTCCCTACGACACCAGTCCATGGTTGCCTCGGTGGCAAAGAGGGACATTCATTTTTTGGATCCCTATTATTCTTTAATGGTTCGTGTTTGTAGGTGGTTGCATCAGACCTGGGCATGACAAACGGGGACTTCGTAAGCGCCATCCGCAATCTCTCATGTATTTCGCGGGATATTAAAAAGACAATCCAATTCATGTATTTGAATACCGTAGATCTACTTGACGGTCGTTACCGCCTCAAACGTGAAGCTCTTCGGGAACTGGACTTGGAACTACTACGACAACGACGATGAGGTCACATTGACTCGATTAAGACCTCATTCACAATTTAGGGACTACAGTATATGTCAATTGGACCTCGCGCGTATTGAAAATGTGTTATGTTAACTGTGATTTATAGAAAGCTCGCCTTGCATACCGGGCCGTGCTTCACATGGAGATGAGTCAGCCACCAACAGGTCAATCTGGGCAAAGCTTAATAAACACCTGGCGGAATCTCTCCACTCTTCCGTCCAATGAACTGGTATGCAAATAAGCAGTCAATTTCTCAGCGACTACTCGCTATTTCCGTAGTACATTCATATATATATAGCTTTATATACAATTTTATATTTTCTTATATACGTAGTACATCGTTATGCATTTCTATACATATATACATATATATTGTACTGTACTGTCTCAATCATTTGGTGCTGCTTTTAAGACTCACCCGTACATTATGACTGCACAAACTGTGCTTTACTGCAGTCCGGCACTGGGTACTTCACATACTACCGTATCTATCCCAGTTAATAAGAATTGTTTTCGTCCTCAGACGCTTCAGTTCTTGGCCTCGACTCACGCGGCGTTTCATCTGCTGGGAGAGGTATGCTTGCTTGACCTGAAGATGTAATATTACTGATGTCACTAAAGAAATACACTGTACATTCTAATGATCAGATGTGTTTTTTCATGCTGATACAATGTAATGTTACATAATAATATTATTACTAATGAGCATAGGTGGGACAGTCTTGCTTTAATCATTTCCATATTGAAGGTGTTGACTCTAGCCGTCGCCGCCTCCCACAATCGGAATGATCTTGAAAACGGGACCCTCTTGGCCAGTCAGTTTTTCAACCGGTCGTTCGAAGTGGAGACGGGTGTGATAAAGATCAATCACTTTGGTGCCCGTTTGACCACCGTTTCCATTAAGCAGTTCAACAACGAGTCAGCTCGTTTGGAAGTAAGACGCAATCAAGTGTGCATCGAGAATTAAACATTCTGGTAAATTTGGGAAGCTTGCCGAACCGCGAGTAGCAAATACGAGGGGCACTCCAAAAGTCTTGGCACTCGGTCCTTTATATCACGACTAGAAGGTGCGTTCTAATTCTGGTATTGCAAGAATTTAGATCAGTAACTTCTACATTATTTCTAAAAGTATTGTTGGATTACGGCCAAAGGCTTAGAAGGAAGATTTTTTTCAAACGGAGAGTAGTGGACCGCAGTGTAAACGTGAATTATGTCCAGCGGCTCACATGCGTCTCAGCCATTCCATGACGAATGCTCAGACTATTTTCCTTATTGACGTACACCGCTTAATCAAAGAGCTAATTAATACAGTTGAGAAGAAAGATTCTGATAAGGCTAAGAAAAGGTATGGTCGACGGGCCGAACAGTGCGACATGAAATCATGTGGACTGTATCAACTCCTCTTGATTGATTGATTGTTGTCTTCAACAGGGTGTTGGCTTTTGTTCTAGCCACTGTCCACACCAATCTACTTTCTGATTTTTTTGCGAAGTGCAGCAACCGAATGTAGGAGAAGTGTCTCTTGTCTCATCCAGTAGCAAAATTCTGTTTGTCTGCACATAAGTCCATTTAAAACAGCTTAATATGAGGCTGCAATGGTATTGTGAAGTGTATCTTCCAAAAGGAATTCCTTTTCTCAGATCGCTACATGCAGGTCCGTGAAATTCGGATTTACCGCTTATAGTGCCACGATCTAAGCACCCATGTTGAGTGATTTGAAAAGTAATCGCTTGGTGCAGAGTAAATGACCGAATGCCAAGAATTTTGGAGTGCCCCTCTTAACTATTTATATGGGCTGAATGAAATATATTCAATGTTGATTGCCATGTTTGTCTGTTTCCCGCAAATTTTACTCATGCTCTGTCCTCTCAACTACCCGTAGAATCCTACAATAAATACTAGTACAAAAAAGATATATGCGTAGATTAAAAGTATATTAGCGTTTCGGTAGACTATGACGTGTTTCAAAAGAATTACCTCCACGGATCTCATACATGTTTGTATCATTTTGAAGCACGACCATTATCAATTTTTCAAGGAGTTTTTAAACGCGGAGGAAAATGAAGATGGGCTTTTTCCACTGCAATCAGTGGCACCCATCACGTGGTTTGGAGGCTCCCTGTTCCCGGCAAACGAACCGTTCTGCGGCTACGACGGTCTACGCAGCATCTGCGCACCGAATGATGGTTGGCGTTTTTTGTTGCCCAAATAAATGTTGCTACAGAAACACTTTAAAAAGGAAACTCGCACGAGAGTAAAAAATAGAAACAATGAAGATTAAAAGCATGGAGAAATCACAATGATCTCGATAACCTGGAAAGCTACGTGCAGTACAATATGAAAAACATTGTAATGAAAAATAACTCCTGTACCATTTAGTTTCGCTTTTCATAGTCTCTTTCCTAAGCTCAAGCGAGTGTAATAGCATTGTGTTGCGTTGCAGGAAATCGCCTGTCTGTATCGTTGGGAGTCGGTGTTACTACTGCGCTTTTCACCTGCATGCTCACAGCAATTGCAACCAGAAGGTACTCGTACCAAATCGCAAATCAGGCCTTGTTCACTCTACCATATGGGGAGACATCAGCAGACATTATCCATGCAGTTGAAAACGATTTATCTTCATTAGGAGATAACATTTCTTTATCTTTTAGTGATGAGAAAATAAAACAGTGTCAAGCAAGTTTTTTTGAATCAGATGGCAGGAACTTTTACACCTTGGATGGCGCAGAGTGTTTTCTCCCTTTGGTGTTAGTGGTAGCTCCGTTACAGATACGGTTTTGTGTCTAAAGCCTCATGAATACAAGTAGAAACCCATGTCATTTATTTCCAAAAATCTGTACCTATTTTTACAAAAGCAATTCTAACTTTCCAAACAGTGGGAGAAGAAGTATCGATTTGTGAAGTATTAAAAGTTTGAACGCTGTTTTCTCGAAACGTTGGTTTTTACCCCCTGCCCGGTTACCGGTCTCTAACGTTCCTACATCTCATCTGAACTGTTTAAGCGACCACTCAAAATGTTCGTCAAATCTAGAAAATTAAAAAACAGAGAAAAATCGATTTAGCCAAAAAATGTAACTTTCTCGCTTCTGGTTTTATTTCCCCCATACATTGGTTTGATGTATTTTGTTTCCTTGTGATTTAGGGCATTGCACCGTTCCCGGTGGCGAAGAATTTGGTGGATTCTAGACGTCGATCAACTGCGGATTAACAACCGAAGTGCCAAGTCAATCTTCAATTTCACTTCTGTTTTGTGCATTTTTGGTGCAACGGCGGGACGCAGTTCTGTTTCGATTTTCGATCAACCTTAACAATAAGGTACATCAACTCTTTTTTCTCACTACTCAAAAGCTCGTGCTGCATGCTATTCCCTGGCATCGCTCGTGCTTCGTTTTGAGAATTTTTTATTACTGTATATAAATCGCAATAGAGGAAAGTAGCATCCACCGTTCTTAGAGAGCTACTTGCACTTTTTCACTATTTATTCGGACATTCTGCTGTGCCTGGTGTAGTCGCACAGGCGAGACGTGAAAAAATAGGGAAACGCTCTAGCAGTTGTTTGCGAAACTTGTGACTTATGGCGAGGTACATGTAGAAATTCATGGTGTAGTATAGGGACGCACAGAGCCAGACGACCTCGCCCAACGTGAAGCGTGCGTTCGCCGTAAAGTGAATCGAGCAAAACGGCGCTCTATCCGCTATCGTCAACCCTAGACAAGTGCAGTAATTGAAAATGGAGGAGACTACCGGTAGTGATACACAGAGGCACGTTTCGAGTACTAGGGGGTGGCACCCTGAGCAACTCCCCTGGAGACGCCCCCTTTTTATGGGTCCAGCAGGAGTCTGGACTCTTGGAACTGCCAGTCGATTTAAAATTCTTAACAAAAACTATATTTGGGGCTAAATTAAATAGTATAGTAAATCTAGTATAATAAATATATTATATTCTTATTATTATCAGAACTGTTATTATATTTATTCTGTTTGTATATTTAGTTAACTTAGTTATTATTTACATCAATCTTAAAAATATTTTTTGCCAAACATAAAATTTTGGATCGAATGACAATGCCAGAGGTCCAGACCTTACTGGTCCCCAAGGGCGCCCCAGGGGAGTTGCTTGGGTTGTCACCCCCTGGTAAACAAAACGTGTCTCTGGTCATCATAAATGCATTTAGCAATATTTACCAAGGAATACAATTGCAGGCGTCTGGCAGACAGTGAAAAGGCAAGCACAGGCAAAGGCAATTCTGGTTCCACTGCGGAACAACTGCTCCGCACTGGCGTTCCTTCCGAGGTCCCGCGAACGATTCAAGCGTCGTTTCACCAGCCATGCAGTGAGGATTAAATTTGCCGATGGAGTTGCCACAAATGCCACGAACACCAGGGCGACCTATCGTACAATTAAAGCGTGCTTCAATCATTTGCAAAAGTGTGTGTCCAGATGCCAATAAGAAACAACAACAGCAAAAACAAACAAATAAAAATCTAAATAAAAACTTCGTTGTCTAAATGATCAGTTGTTGATGGTTAAATTTAATATAATCTCGGCTAAAGATTTTATTGTAATTACCGCAGTTATCCCTAAAAGTCTCATATCCTGGGCTATCCTATTACTGAAGTTAAACTATAACTTCTGAAAAATATTTAATTTAGGATGCTTTAAAATAACCATATTCATATATTAATTTACAGTAGTTTGATAACACCAGAAAAAAATTTGAAGGTCAAAGGGCGAAGCTATGAGTCATTTCTGAAACAACAGCAAACAACAGGATGCCCTTCCCAATCTAGTTGGCTAATGACAAATATAGCTACACCGCCTTACCTCCGAAAGATTTTCTTGCAGTGCCAAACGAATCCAAATGTAATTTTAGAATATACTTTTTGTCAGAAAACCTTTCCTCTCTCCCCTTAGAAGGTTGACACTAACTCTCTTCTAGAAATCATAAGTTTTACAGTATCAAAGACACTGGAATATTCTCGTATTCTCCAAACTTTGAAATTCTGCCAAAAACGATGTTTCTTTTACTACAGACACAAAAGTCCCCTTAAACTAACCACAACGCCAGTTTGAATGGCGACCCATTCAGCCAGCCATTTTGGTCGCATTGTCTCATCCCAGGAAGCAATATCCTGCCCCGCGGCCAACCTTGCAAAGTAATCTACTCCTGTAGCGGTGAATAACAGAAGTCCGAAAGCAAAAATAGCGGCAATTATCTTGACAGCGGTTCGCGGTTGCAAATGGCCCTTAGGGGACATTGGATTTACCGTCAGCAGAATGCGTTCTATCGCAAACGTCAAGACAATTCTGCAAAGTATCGCGGATATATCCTATGAGATATATCATCATCAACGAAACTCTGCATTTGGTCTTCATTGAAGCTTCAAATGTGTAAGCTATATGATTGGGTAACTTGCCCGTCCGACAACGCGTATAAGGTCATTGAAAGCCAGATGTAAATTCCGGAATAGACAGTTGTATTATATGCAAATGTGGGATCAGTTTTGGAGAGGTTGGGAGATACCAGTAAGATCCACAATGGCATTCTAATCCACCTAGGAAATAATCACACACAGGATCAAACATACAAACAGACAGACAAACAAACAGACAGACAGAAAGACAAACAGACAGACAAACAGACAGACAGACAGACAGACAGACAGACAACAGACAGACAGACAGACAGACAGACAGACAGACAGACAACAGATACACATATTTTTGTAATTAATTTTCAAGAATTGTAGAAACTATCATTACGTCTATGTTAAATCTAAATTAAACCTTGCAGCAAATTCAAACAATTACATGACAAGGGCATCCGTGACAGCCAAGGCCATCATATAGATATCCGCGGTCGTTCTTGGCCGGCTTCCGCAGAGCACAGCAAATATTAAGACGTTTCCGGTGGTGCATAACATTAAAACCATAGGATAGCAAATGATTTCGACCCATCGCGATTTTTGGCTCTCCGCGCTTTCGTGCTCACCATGATAAAGCGTTCGGTTACATGAGTCCAGTCCAATCGTCCCGGATGATGAGTTTGTGGAATTTAACCATATCACCGCCGCATTCGCCCGGTACTGCAGTCCCGTTAACATCATCGGGGCGTCATTATGTGAATCCATTTTTCTTGCCTCTAGTCTTGACCGAAGATAAAACAATTTCCATCAATTTTTTTCACACATGTATCCTTGAATTATGCAGCATTTTATGCAGCAGCGAATTATTATTAACATGACAATTATATGTATTTTTCCCGACGAGCTCAGCCGTTATATCGATATAAAAATGTCAGTGCTGAAGGGCTTGTGTACGATTCTTGCCGTTATGGGAATTGAGTGAGTCACACTTCCATCTCGCGTACAATGCCGCGCATAAGTATGATGAATAACCGCAATTTATTTGAAATATGGCGGTAAATAATGGCAGTTTAATTTGTGCCCAGCGGAGGAACCACGCGCGTCTACCTATCTACGACCCAACCCCGAGTGCTACACACATAAGTAACAGCTCTTTGTGACATTTTTGCTTCCTCGTCAAATTAAATAACGGCATCATAACATCCAAGAAGAACATGCAATAAAAACAATTCTTTCCATACATGATTCAAAGCAAAAAAAGGGCGCGCAGGTCAATCTCGTCCTGAGACATTGTGACCGTAAAACAATTCTCGGGGCCTGATGAATTTTCGCACTAGCGTGTGTTTTATTAACGTTCGAATCAACCAGAACGCAAAACTATATATTTCCAAACTCAATGAAATTTTAATTTTTTTGTTTGTGCAAAAAAAATGTTTCTCCGTCGATTGATGTCAATGACATGACCAGATATTAACGTGAAGGACTTAGCAGACGGGCGGTATTTTAATACGACCGCAAAATGGCGAGTTTGATTAGCGAAATCCACTAATAAGTTCACCTCGAAATCATTCTCGTATGTAAATTGTTTCCAAGTTGTAAGCCAAGTTGTAGGTGGGAAATATCTTTTAAAGCTATAAAATGCGGTCAATAAAAAATTTTGCGACCATCGATGAGATACACTGTGCATTGAAAATCACCATTATATCGAAGAAATATGAACCTAAGTAATTTTCGATTCGAAAAGTGAAATTTTTAATCCTAAAAATGATCGATCTTAGCCGGAATTTCAAGAAAATAACCCCGTCTGGGATGACGACGCCCCCTATGACAGAACGTGCATGGGCATAACACGCGAGGGCGTGGTATTACACAGAGAAAGAGAAGCTGGGCGTTGGAGATAAAAGATCCCGACTCAAGTATGTTGACATAGCGCGGCGGGTGCCGGGCGCTGTTTCTCTACCATGTTTTTACGTGCCTTGTGGACCGAGCAATTCAGGAAGATCTGCCTGCCTGTGCCACCAATATATCGATTTTACATCGATCGCTTAATCCCCATCCCCACATATCATATGATGCTATTGCTTTTGCAGGCACTTTTTCGAACCTGTACTCCTTTTTCCGATCGTACTGAATAGTCTTTCGCAGCATTAAACACCTTCTAAGTTCAATTTACTTTATTCCGGAATTATTACAGTAAAATGAAGCAGTTTCATGATATCGTTTGGTATCTGGTGGGCATGTGCCTGGCTTTCACATTCTGCACAGCAGCTCCGGTGTGGTCTGTTACAGGACGGACGAACCTCAACGGTGTCTCAAGGTCAGTCCGGCATTTGCATTATATAACCTCTTTCTCTCTCTGGGGATTGGGATAAAATAATCCGGGTCTGGGGAAGGGTGCCTGATTGAAAACGAATTTAGTTTGCAAAGTTGGATCGTGCCATTTTGATGCTCCAAAAATGTTTAGTCGCTTTGAATATACAGCCAATTGGTAAATGTCACATCGTGTTTGCTGATGGTTGTAGCACTGGGAACCTCGACGCTTCACCCATGCTAAACAACCTAAAGAATGCCTCCGACGAATCCGCTGCTGATTCCATCATCCTTCGTCGCGTAAGAATACATTACAAATACAATTAACATACGATTTATAATATGTGATATAATAAATCAGAATACATTCGCAAAGGGGATGTTTAGCGTTGTATATGTACGGTACAGTGCTTGTGGTCTTTATCATATGTATCACTTTTGTCTTTCTCAATTAATAGGTTCTCCTGAGCGCATTTTTACCAGGTATGCATTTTAAAGTTACAGAAACATAGTTTTAGACACTGTAGTTCTAGATAATTGTATATAATAAGAGGCAAAGGATTATGCCATCAGATACGTTTATATATCCGTAGGCGGACTCGGTGACGTCCTTGGACAGCAGCAGAGAAACGATCTACCTAGGCAGCAACAGCAGGATAGCCTTACAAGTGGCATTAACGAAATTAAGTAAGAGTATGTGAAAACACGGACTCGCTGCCGCTGATGAAACGATTACTTGGGGACGAATTCGCAAAATGGATGATTTGTCTGCCAGGTCCAGCAAAAAAATTAACTTTTTATATAGCTGGGGCGCTTGTCATAGGTGGAACGCAGAATGCTTCCGCTTTATTTTTTTAAATAGTTCAATATTAGTTAAAATATAAAAAATTTATTTTGTGAGTGACTTACTCGAAAATTTTTTTAGTAAAATTTTAGTGGAGTTAGAAAAACAGTGGAATATTTCATTTTTCTGCATCTTCACTGTAAGAATGACAGTTTATCGAAATGCCGTTAGAATATGAATATTTTGACGCTGCCCCATCCCAAATTTAATTTGAAAGCGATTAGCATTAACCAAATACGTTGGGATATAAGGGGCGGAGCTATGAGCAGTTTTTCAAAAAGGCCGAAAATTCCAACGAAGTTATGCAGCGCTGAAATTTAGCTCCGCCCCCATGATGCCAGAAAATATTGGGCTAATGGCAATCGATTTAAAATTAAATTTTGGATTGGATACTGTGCCACTGATTATATTGCATTTCGATAGACCGCCATTTTTACAGTGAAAATCATGGAAAACGAAATCTTCCAGCGCTTCCCCCAACTTAGAAATTTTCTAAAAACGTTCAGATTTAGTCACCGATAAAATAAATTTTAAAATTCTCACTAATACTGTACTGATAATTAAAAATTTTAATTCTGCGTTCCATCTATGAAAAACGTCCCAGAAAGAAATAACGGTTACAGAAACGTTTCTACATGATTTCACAACATTGTGAAGATTCAAATTAGATCAACATCTTTCTAGGCAAGAGTTGAAGAACATCCGGACCATGATTCGGGAGCAGCAGGAAGACGCCAGCTACCGCGACTTCCAGGCCCGCGTGGTACAGGAGCAACGTGATCGCGGACGGTTCGACGTCTTCGACGTGCTGGAGTTCTTCATCGTCATGTGCGTGTTTGTCTTGCTGCTGCGCATCATCGGATGGATGTGCACGCTGTCCAAGGCGAAGGAGGAGAAGAAGAGGGCCGGAAAGGCGGCTGACGAGGAGGGCGCCCTCCTCGCGGAACCGATCATTCCCACGACCACACCCCCAGTGTATCCGGGGATGGAGCATTCGACTGCAAAAGTTGCTGTCTAAGCTCGTACAAAACACGATACGAGACTCAACATTCTTAGCGATTAGTCGAGATATCCTTATATTTTTGTTCGTGCCAAACGACGGCAAAGATACGAAAGTTCTTAAAACTGCAGAGTTGCAGAGCAGATCATACACGAACGCGCGTTCTGCCTTAATTTTCATCTGTACATGTTTCAATACCACACCGTAGACCATCCTCCATCTACCATGGTTGGGAATAATCTGATTTCCGTCGTCTTGATTCAATCGTTACACCTCCAAAGTGATAGCACCTAAATAAATTTATTTATTTCGGAGTCCTATCATAAAATTTCGGTTCGGTCGTTTTTGGTTGTAATAGTACTTGACCGTTCTTTCCATGCATACGGTTTCCGTGTATTCACTGTAGATGGCGCTCCGGCGCTTGTCTGTTGCGTTTAGACCAGAGAGATTTTAAGCCTTAACGAACGTACCTTTCGCAAGACACTTTCGTTGGAAAACGTACCTTGAGTATGTTTCCCGTATGAAGGCCAATAAACACTATATAACATAAGGAGAACGTTAGCCGTGACCTGTGCTGTGTTTTGACCGTTTGTGAACGACCTTTTCCTAATAATTCCGGCGTCTCGTTCCTCGTCATTCTTTGCTAGTCTTTTTGGCATTAAAGCGTCAAAGTTTCATTGCTCAGCCGCAGTAGCCTTTTCAAGCTATATATAAATATAAACTTACACGACCACTCTGTATCTTCGTGAAATAGGGTCCGCATAGTGGGAAAGCAAAAATAACTGAAAGACCCTATGGGTACTTGACCTAGTGCCTGCCTGCGAAAACAGATTTCAAAAGGCATTCATTTGATATTGAAAGGTTTCTTTATAAGCTGACTGCATGTATGTAGAACGTTATGTAGAACGTTGGAAGAGTGCACTTACAACATGATACGAGGACTCTGGCCTATTTCCAGTCACCCTCTTTTCATTCCTAATTCCAGCCACTAGCAGTGCGAGCGACTATGTCTATCAAATAAATACAATTTTTATGACACTTTCCCATTCCCAATTCAATTGGGCATATATGGTCATTAACCAAATATTTTTCGGGAGTCAGCGGGCGGAGGAATTCAGGCTAACTCGGGAACGTTTCGGGATTTGACCTCCCGATCGGAGTGGTTTTTTTTCCTAAATGCCTGTCCATATATCATAATGTTACATTGGAATCTCGGGGTCGCAATCACATCCCTGATTTCAGGAAAACAATAAGGAAGAAAAAAATGCCCGCACCACTTTATGTTAGAGCCCGGGGCTTGATTGATTGATATATTGGCAACGTTTCCGAAGTTTCATTTTTTTATCCCAACCAGTAAAAACGTTGGATTGCAAGATTTTTAATACCAATGCACTCCAGATTTGATTGAAATCGATTGAGATCAATAGAATCTTTTCTGGATGCCAGGGGGGGGAGCTATGGACTAGTTTCAGTCTAAGCTTCCGAGTGACGTTGCAGAAATGATCCATAGTTCCGTCCCCTGGCATCCAGAAAAGATTCTGCTAATGTCAATCGATTCCAAATTGAATTTGTCGGAGGCAGTTTTAAAAGTGCTTGATTTTACTTTATATTTAAGGTCTCACTATTCTTTCACTGCTAGCAGCGGGAATTTGGACCAAAATGTAATGACTGAAAACCGCAAACTCCTCGTAGTGATACTCGTAGTAGTGTGATGCCTACTGTTATCGTGGATGGTGGTCACCATACCAAACCGGGTTCTGGTAGTGTTCAGACTTTTACTTCTACCATCATCCAATTATTCAGGGATTCAAGATCCCGCACATGATTGCTAACATCGAAAGGTTTGCGCGTGCCTTTTCGTGGTGCGACCATATCAGGGTGATGATTTAGGGCATGACGGAAGCGGCGGTTTCGTGGTTGAGAGTCCCTAATCATCGTCATTAATGGGAAAAAATGGTTCTTCGCAAAGGTGTATTTTAATTCGGCAATTTCCCAAGCTAATCCAGGTAGATAACCTTCGTCCACTAAATGACGAAAATTAATCAGTTAGTCCGGTACTACGACGAGGATAATTACAGATAACCACCTAAGTGACTTAGTTTTATTAAACAGATTTACCTGACTCATAGTATGAAGAAGGAAAGTTCTTCAATAACATCGCCGTGGAGGCATAGACAAAAATTGAGATCATGTTGCATACTGATATGTTTTGCTCTGTTATGTCTTTTTCACGCAACATATATTGATGAATATAATTATGCATTGCGCGAAAAACACGCCAGCCTCAAGGGGGTCCGGTTCCGACGTTGTTCCCATCCCGGATGTAAATTTCAGTGACCCAAGGTGTCCCGTTGTCTCGAAGCCTCGAATGCATTTACTATTGTAGCTACAGTTTCCGTTTTTCTGTCACACACTAATATAACTAGGCACTGATAGTTGAAAGAGGAGACGGAGGTATGTAGATTG
>LRSR01002747.1:0-10926 GCA_001579985.1 Hypsibius dujardini
GCTGGTTTGCATATACGAACCTTTATGAACTATATGTTTCAAAAAGTTGTACGTTACTGCAGATCTTTCATGACGAAGAAAACACGGGACGTCCCAGCAGCCCGCAGGCACAAGCAGATTTTCTGCCGACAAAGTAATCAAATCCCCCGTCAAATTACTTGCGCCCATCATCGCTTCACCCAAGTCGGCGATATCCTTATCGGTGGCGAAGCGGAAACGGTATTCGGGCTGCACCAACGACTCTACGGACCGGGATGGTGGTCTGAAGGTGGTCGATATTTGAGCCTGATGTAAGGTCGGCGTGTCCAGTTGATTCCTTGATTATGAATAAGCCATATCAGACAAAAGACTAGTACTCTAGTACTTGTACTCATGGAGTAACAAACAAACCCATAAACAGACATGCTAGTGGACATGCCTTGTCTTCGCGGCTATATTGTTGTAGATTGTCACCAATGGAGAAGCAGGAGCTGTTAGTTATCCTCGCATCGTGCCAACAAAAGTAGTTTTTCTGCCAACGTCGCCTCTAGTCCGGTTAACCACAGGAGGTGTCTTTTCAACCAGCACGGCCAATCCAAAGGTCTGCAAGAGATTGGCGACAAAGACTACTGTAGAGTCCCGACCCATCCGTGGTGCCTACGTCATCACACAGTAAAAAGCGACCGTTTTGATTGATTGCAAAGATGTATGGCCCACCGGGTCTGATTTACTGGGGGGTCCAAAAAGTACCACGGATGGGTCGGAACTTTACAGTATCAGCTCTTTGAAAGCCGAAAATTTGAGGTTTGAGTAATTTGCCACCATGATTATGACGAGGATTTGGGTGACCGGTGCGAAGGTCTCCGTATTAAACTACCGGACGCCTTAGTATTATTTCGAGCCCTGACGGGCTTCCAGGCCCTTGATTCGGGAGAAAAGATCTGCACTTCGTCATTGTCCGCGTCGGAACTCAGAAGTGCATCTTTCCATCAAGCCGATATTGTCGATGTAGTTCTTCGTGTTGGTAGAATTCGACAGTTTTGGGTATTAAGACTGAGACACTGGGCTGATTTGATGGGGGCCAATTTATAGAGTGGCTTGGGCTGCGATATCTTCTGAGCGTCTATCGGTTCTATTGCACCTGCACTCATGGTAGCCCTGATGGTCATACTCGGTGGCTAGATGATGACCGGTTGGTTCGTCCTCACCGGATAACCGTAAGCACGCTGGACCTTAAAGACGTCTTGCGGGGCTAAGTCTGTCCGACTGTCGGATGCGAGCGCCCTTTTCGAGTTGTATTATCGTCGGAAGTGAAATGTCTTTGCCAAAGTAGTTAAACGGCACGTGTAAAGTAGTATTGAAGCTATATCGTAGGGATAGTCGACGATCGGTTTGTACTAGTAGTTAGCGTATTTGTCTCCGAGGTTTTGTTCCATGTCTGAAAGCGATCAGTACGAACATAAAAAATATAAATATTTGTATCTGTCTATCTCTCCTTACCCACCGGAAGGCTCAATGTTATCCTCATTTAGTTTGAGGATATCGTCCCGATCCTGCCGATTTTGCTCGTGATAAAATCCTGACGCGTGCATCACCAGATGTTGAATTAAGCCGATATTTTCCATACACCCGGTTTTGAGAGAGATCGTTTGCGCTATTTCGACTTCGCTAATTTGATTGCTAATATTATAAAGCAATTATAAATAATCGAGGCAAGTCTTCATGCATACGGTGAATGACCAATACCGAGCATAGTACAGGTATACTTACGTTCCTGGGGGGTTTAATGTAAAGATACGATGTTTCCGTGGTTCGCGGGACGAACTTTATACATCGCGATATTTTTGGCTGGAGATTCCTTCCAGAGATCTTTCGATGCGGTCAGTTTCCTCTGTCTCCGGAAGGGTAAAAAACCGTAATGTACACCAACCCGGCCAAATTGATGTACTACTGTACCACTGCATCATCTAGCCCGAAACAATGTTCAAATTACAGAGTTCGAGGGGGGGGGGGAGGCCGGAAAGACCGATTGGAGAGTGCTGCAGGAAATGCGCAGGATAAGGTGCCACATATCGCAGCGAGCGAGGGAGTGGTCAATGTGGTGCTACAAGTTCCCGGCAATTTTTTTATCTTTTTGCATAGAAATTTTGCACCACCACACCTCACACCGGCAAGAATGCGGGTAATGAAAAACTCGAAACTGACTGTATGTATCGTATATCCAGATCTTTCGGATGACTTTTAATAAAACAATAGCGACATGTTTGGGCAAATTGATTTTTGGATCAATCGATTAATTGTATTGTGGATGATGCAGGATGGTCAGGAAGCTCTGCCTAGCAAAAATGGAAGCACTTCGAATGTCTACGCTTGTGGCTTGGAAATTGTGCTGCAGTGATGAACACGGTCAGACCGGATGAACCGGTTTTTCGTGAGGAAATGACGATCGATAAACTTACAACAAAACACATTAGGCCAAATTAAATTTTTGACCCATAGGCACCGACAGGAGAGAATATTGGCTCGTTTATCCTGAGGCCCTAATTGCTGACTAATATCCCCAATCATCTACTAATAAAGTCTCTACACTTCAGCCATCGGTTTCACGATCTGCAATTGAACGTGACTTGGAAAGTTCCCCGGAACCGGAAGCCCGGGCTCGCTGAAGGAAACTTAGCCTGCAGAGGTCGCTGTCGCGATATATTGTAGACTACTGTATCGGCGAACACACACATAGGGATGTCTATGGAACATAGATCCGAGGGCTCTTAAATAAGTAATTTCACTTGGTTTTTTTAAACAATAAGAGAAGAGATAAAAACATTCTGCTATTATAAAAATGTAAAGGGGCGACTGCTGACTTGAAAATAAAAAATCTAGGTCAGCGCGAGAATGGGGCAAGGCAAGAGTAGTGAGCACTGGCCACTTTCAGCAGCTGAGTCACGCAATGAGTTATTGCATATTTAATTGTGTTTTCTACTCTGCTACGACTATCTTCTTTGAGATTTTTACGGTATTCTACCCAACAAATCTATTGTCCGCAGGCATCGGACATTTGAGGGAGGCAATGGGCTATTCGATCGTGCCATCTAATTGGGATTACTCAATGCATGAGTTAGGCATTTTTTGTTGGAAGATCGGATCTCAAAAAGGAGTCCTCCCACCGTGTAGGCCTTCGTTAATTTGTTTCATCACCCATCACATGCTAGGATAGGGTATGTGTGAAGTGTACTGTGTGGAAATATTTATGGGCTTCTCAACTCGACATATGCCAATAATACATACAAATTGGAATCAAAGAATTGAAATTGAACGTCCATTCCCTACTTATGTGAGCAAATCAAGCATGGAACGATAGCACTTGGACGGTGTCTTCCACAGCCGCCGCGATATTGTTGAGTCTAGATACTGTAGTACTAGTACGATGAGATGGAGATGGGTTTCGGTGCCGGTCGTTATTCACGGCCGTCATACACGTGTCTTGTGTCCCTCAATCGCAGATTGATTTTCACGCGGCTCCTTGAGCTTGTCACAAGTATTAATTACGGACAGATCGGCACACTCATCATCTATGAAGTTTCCGGTTCACAAAATCTTTTGTTCCATTTCACTTTTATTTATATATATATTATATATATATATAAACACTACACACACAGGGAAGAGGAAAGTGCGCGACGGTACACATATATCGATGTTCCACTTCGTCGACTCGAGCTGTCTTGGCTTATGTCGCACTTGTTTGCTCGAAAAACCAAAAGCGAATGTGACGGCTATGTTGAAACCGATTGTCCGATTAATATCGCCCAAAAAAATTGGGAAATTAACCCGAGAAATTGGAATTATAACCTGCGAGGATGGATGAGCAGACCGCGAGACACATACACAACCTGTTGACTCACCGCGTTTTTCCTAATAAAAAATGTATCGCAACAATTACCGTGCAAGCAAGAGAAAGTAAAATTGGGCTGTCTGCTACGCCCCGCTGTTGACCGCATGTCTGTGGTATGTATGTACCGGTATGTTTCAAATTCTTTTGCGTGGTCAAACGAAAGTGGAACTTGACAATATAACGCGGCGGTCCGATGGAAATAATAGGTTATTAGCTAGCGTAAAAGGAAAGATTACCGTTCGGCTGTTCGAATGCAGTTTGAATATGATTGGTGAGTGGTAGGTACTACTGTAGTAGTTGTTTAGTTGTTGTCACCACCATCACCACCACCTGATAGGGATGTGCACGGAATGATAAAGTATTAAATCTATTTCGTACAATAAAAGCAGCGCGCGCGCATCGTCATTAGGAGGGTCCCTCGAGGCGCATAGTTGTCTGTATGGTTTATGTTGGGTCTCTCTAGTCCCTACACAGGTGTATATGTGTTTGTGCGCGTGCGAGGTGATTCGCTCGCGAAAGTGGTTCAAGTAGATGCCGAATAGTATTATTAACTGTTTCTTGTCGCAGCAAGATACTGTTCGTTGCATATTTTTGCAGGACTTGACGAGCGCGAGATCGAGAGAGAGAGATAGAGAGAAAGAGCTTTTTCTAGGTCGCCATGTATATGGGTGATACCGTATTCCCCCTCGTGACGTCTTGCTGATTTACCGCTTTATCCTCTTGTTCCGTCGAAGGACCACCCCTTCGGAGTGAGGAACCAGCCTCGTGATGACTCCAGTGGGACGCCCCTCCTTCCGTAGCACTGGCGAGATGCCTGTGATTATTTCTATTATTCTTTCCCTTCTTATATGGTCAGCCAGTTGTCACTCGGTAAGTCAAAATTGATAGACTCACTCACACGGCGAGATGAACTAAAAATGCTAGATAAAACTAGTCGACTTTAAGAACCGGCCATTCAGTGCGCACGGACTCGAACCGGGTGGCTCGCAATTTTCATCCTGCGATTTTATTCGTTTTGTGGCCACTATCCACTCTGCTCTTTGTTAATTACCGTCAGTATTCCTGACGCATACTTGGGAAATTAAGGAGACATTTTTATTTAGACACGCCTAATTAATGCCGCAAATTATTCCCGAGGGAAATTTTTGTTTATCTGCAGATGGTCGATACTAATGGACCCCCGGTTTCAACTATTATTAGAGATCATTATTTTTATGCATGAACCATGATTGAAGGGGGAGGGTTTCTGGTTTATTTTTCAATGATCCTCAAAAGTCTGGACTGTTGCGTAACATATGCCGGACCTGGATAACAAGTTGGAGGTATTCGTCATTTTTGAAAACCTGTTTTTATTTGCTTTCTCTTGATGGCACTACCGTGGAACCAGTTCTCAATTCCGTTTAATGCTTCTTGTAAACTACCTTACAAGACTATTTTAGTCAGATTATTACTGAACATTGTGGAAAAGCGTCCAAGGCCCCATTAGTATGTATATTCCTGTAGGTCGGTTATTTCCCGGAATCTTAATAAGTAAAAAAGGAGAAAGAATCTTCATCGTCTTCCTGAAAGTGTAATTGATTCAGACTCGCCTCTGACCGCCAATTTCGTAAAATTCAGAAGAGGGTCTCTTGATTTTCTATCCAAATACATAGGTTATTATTGATAACTGGTCAAGTAATTGGTCTTTGACGCGGGCAGTCATAGACTGGCTCCGACAAGTAGTTGCATCATATTACCGCAGGCACTTAGACATTAATCACAGTGTTTTCTATTGTCCAATTGCCGAAAAAATTGGGTCACTGTCGTTCGTTCAGTGGGACAATCTGTGGTCCAGCGAACTAACTTAATGCTAATATATAATATATATATATATGTATTGAACGTTAGCGATATGCGTGGAAAGGTGATATGCGGCAACAGAAACCCCATTTTCTCCATAATATTTGGATGTTTGTTCCAGATAAACCGTCGAGATGTGACTGCAGCTGAAGTCGTCGCAGCTCAATCATTCCCGCAGGATCGGGCAATCAGTAAACAGGACCCTCCCGTTTTTGAGATCTATCAGCCAATGAGAGACCCAGCTGCCGTAGGTAGGTTCATGGACGACTCTCCCTCCACTCTACCGACTAGATGATAAATATTCCTCTTTTGTTTTAACCTTGATTTTATTGTTCGTAGGAGAATTAATAAGGAATGCCACGCCTGGAATAACTTATCCCGATTTAACTAGGACAGTTAAGACTAACTTCACTTGCCGCGGTCTGAAAGGTCCTGGATGGTATGCGGATTTGGAGACTGGGTGCCAGCAGTATCATCGATGCTACTCGGAAACGCGGTCGACCAGCTTTATCTGTCCTCCGGGAACGCTCTTCTCTCAGGAAACTTTAAGTGAGTTCGTTAACCCTTAACACTTACGTACCCTTCAAAAAAATAATTAAATTATGCGATATATGACTCTTTCCGTTTTTTCAGTTTGCGACTTCTGGTATAATGTCAACTGTGCCACGTAAGTCCCTTTATTCTTGCCTCCTCCAAATGCCAATAAAGTGTTTATTTTTTATAACGGTCGAGGAATTTAAAGTGTTAATGAAAGTGTCAATTGATTTGTCCGTTACTTTTTTAATTAACAAAAGGCGTAACTAATCAGCGACAGCGACGCAGTGTGTAGACGTTGCCGTGAGGAGACCTTCTTGTGACAGGAGGACCGCGTAATGTGACAAATCGCGGCGACACTTTGCTCTTTTGTTTTGAGATTAAAAGTGGCCAGTTTCGAACGTACGACCGACCCCATTTAGCGCGAAAATGTAAGTGAACGCCTTCTCTGTGGTAATTTATTGCGCGGCTTTTGTATTTTTGCAAAGCTTCATTTTGTTGGTGATATAAGTCAGAGAACGAAGCTTCTGTCCACATTACTGGTTACATTCACGCCAAATATTCTACAAATATACGGTACAAACTTATGTTCAACAGTTTTATTCAAAATCGTAAAATTTATTCGACCGCCCGCTCGTCAGACAATGACGAATACGGTTTCTGAACAAACATGACTAGAATGCTGACTACTCCATATTTATTAGGCGTAAGTTAGTAAACAATCACACATATTCTTTCTGACAAAAAAAATTAACATTTTGATTAACTTTATTGCTTGAATTATGCGACATGTGTCGTAAAACCGTCAGAACTAGTTCAGCAGTCTCTCTGCCTTAGAGTGGTTAGGACAGCAGCTAGCTCGTCTACTAATTATAGTAAACTTGCTCGAATGGCAAATTCTTCAGTAGAGTCTCGTGACTGATTACCGACCCATTACAGGGCTGTCTGGGAAGCCAGACAGTCCTTGAATGATGCGCAAATAAAAAACATTTTACGGTTTCCTAAATATCCAAAAGCAATATGGCAATTTTTCGTTAATTACTTCGTGGGATTGGAATTCATTTATTGTACTGCTCCAATTGCAGAGCACGTGGCCTCTACGAATACGCCAACTCACGTCTTTACAAAGAAGGAGTTAATTTGCATGGTGACGCGCATTGGGTTCCTGCGCCAACGCAACAGCCCCACATTCCATGGGTACCACCGGCCATGAATGCTCCTGCCCGAATTATTGTCGTACAACAAACTCTTGCCACAAGTCCACCTACGACGACAACTACACCAACGACCACTCCGACTACGACACCTACGACAACTACCACTACAACCACTAGTCCCAAACCTATTACCACCATCACCACTTCTACAACTCCCGCGCCGACCACAACTACAACCATCACGACAACTCCTAAACCCACAACCACCAAGATTACTACAACAGCCACGACTCCGAAACCCACTACAACCACAACAACCACTACAACTCCGAAGCCTACAACCACAACTACCACCGCCACCACTACAACTCCTAAGCCAACCACCACCACCACCACCACAACCGGTTCGTTCTGGTTTTACTGTCCATCAGCAATCTGTATGTCTGTCTGTCTTTTCGTCCATCCGTCTGTCTGTCCGTGCGTCCACCTGTCTGCCTGTTTGCAAGTCTGCCGGGTTGCGTGTCTGCTTGCCTGTCTTTCTGGTGGACTAACTGAATCTCTAAATTTTAGTGTGTAAGTGCTTCCATCTTTTTAAAAGTCCCTCCTATTTGTTACATGTTTATTGGCTTCATTCTTAGCTAAAGCAATCCCAACGACATTGAAAGCCCAACCTGCAAGAATCATCCAAGTCCCATCTATTTCCGGTCGAACCTTGACTGAATTCAACGCGACAACGTCCGGTCTGGCCAATACTTCCGCTTTGGTGGACGCGGCGCTGACCGAGACAGTCCAGAACGTTTGGTCCAGTGGTAATACCAGCGATCAGCTCCATATTATCGTCATCCAAATCCCTCAAGTGGTCCACCACGGCTCGTCCTCCTCGGGCAACTTCACCACCGTCAACAAGAGCGGTGTGATCTCCGTCACAGAGTATTATCGGCCCATCCGTTCGGCAGCCGAAATTCGTCTGCTGCAACAGCAAGCTCAGCCGGGAATTTCCTACCCGGTGTACAACTTAATCATCATAACGAACTTTACGTGCCGTGGCTTGAAGCTGCCGGGGTGGTACGAGGAGACGCAGACCTTCTGTCAGCAATACTACTACTGCGATGAGACTGGCAAGTTCGACTCGTATCTCTGTCCGGTTGGAACGATGTTTAATCGGGCCACCTTTTCGTGCGAGGCGTGGTACAACGTGGTGTGCAACGGTCACGTCCTGCTCAACAGCACTACCTACGCTACCACGTATTTGCTCCATGGACAAGTGAGAAATGGCGTAGTGACCAGTGGTCAAGGAGGTGCGACTTGTTACTTTTTCCAGGTCAATTGCGAATTTCTAACAGTTCTGTGGTTCTACCGTTCCAGGAGTAGCTGTGATTGAAGGTGGAAATCATGGGAGAGCCGACATACCAGTTGCGATAACTACTACTACTACTACTCCGAGACCGACCACTACCGCCACTACGACCACTACGGAGGCAGTAACGGAGGTGGAGACCGAACCTTCTACAACCACGGAAGCACCCACTACCACCCCCACCACCACAACCCACTCACCCACAACTACAGCCAAACCCAGTCCGGCGGTGGTTATCGTCGATCGCCGTCCGAAGCCGACATGGTGGTCTCCACCCGTAACGACAAAAGCCGCGACTCGAAGGATTCCGATTGTTGTACCCGTTGTAATAGCAACCACTACCACCGCAGCACCGAGAACGACAACGGTACCTTCGACCACCACGACGGAAGAGGTGCCAGAGGATTTGACTGAAGCACCGACTACCGTCGCTCCTACCACGACGACGGCTACCACCACTACCACAACCACAACGGAACCAACCACGGCCATCACAACGGAAGCGCCCACGGAGGCGCCTACCACCAGACGTCGTGTCATTGCTTCGATTCCGCTGAACTTTACTTTTACCGGTACGGGAACAGGCATCAGAGTTGGAGGTAGTGCCAACAGTAGCAGTGGCACGTCAGAGGAAGTGACTACCACGTCGTTGGTTGGCTCTGGCGAGACCGTCAACCCATCGGATGTACTGATCTTCCAGACTGTCGCTCCGATTGAGACTAATCATTCCACCCCGGTCATTATTGCCACGTTGAATTCGATCCCGTTGAATAACATCACCATGCTGCTCGCCCAGCATAACGTGACGGTGGAGACAACGGCGGTCCCGTCTGACGGACTCGGAGGGAGTTTTCAACTACCCCCAGAAACGGAGGAGACCACGACGACTACACAAGTCCCTACAACAGTCGTAACCGTCGCCGATACGGAAGCCACTACTACCACAGCAGCTCCAACGACGACGACCACAACAGCGACGGCTGCACCTACAATAGCGGTCGAAGTTGTGCCCATAGTGATTGTTACACGACCCAGGATGACCACAATCACGACCACCGTTGCACCACCAGCAGGTGGTCGTCGTCCCAAGCCAACGTGGTGGTCACCTCCAGTAGTTGTAACCACACGAGCTACTCGAAGAACCTCTATTGTAGCTGCAGTAATTACTAACGCACCCACTACAACTACCACAACTACGACAACGAAAACAACAACGGAAGCACCAGTAACAACTACCACCACAGAGGCCCCTGCGACAACTACCACCATCACCACCACGGAAGCCCCTACCACCACCACCACTACAGAAGCTCCCGTGACCACGACTACGAAGACCGAAACCCCAGTAACAACCACCGCTATACCAATTATCGCTGCAGTCGAACGGATAGTGCCAGTTTCGACGGTTGCGCCCGTGACGCGAGCTGCCGGAGCCTTCATCCCAGTTGCATCCGTCAATGGCAGCAGTAATTTCTTTAGCAATTTCAACACGAATGACGATGAAACAACCCCTACAACTATGGAGGCCCCAATCGTGCCCGTCATTGTCGTCGGTCCCGCACAGAACGGACAGAATTTGACCACGTCCGTCACATCAATCGGAGCCGCTGAAAATGGTTCCGTTATTGTGGTTGGCGGAGGAGCAGCCGTGTCTGGTTTTAGTAACGGTACCGTTTCACAAGGAAAAGTGACGTGGTGGGTACCACCGGGTGCGCAATCTGTAACTCGGCCCACAGCCGTGACGAATGGTACAGCCGAAATCTTACCGGCGGAGACAAGCGCGACTCGGCCCACCGCTGAGGTTGCCACGACCTTCGAACCCGTGGCTATAACTGTCGCGATGGTCGTGCCAGTGACCCAAGCTCCTGCGGATATCGTCATTGCGACCGTGGAAAAGATCGTTCCGGCAGGGAACGCAACTACAACATTGGAGCCCCCGTCTCTGATACCCTTACAGGGTACCCTGGATCAGTCTGCTTTGATCGGGTTCGGTGCAACACGCGGAAATATCTCTCATGCTGAAGCGGTCCTCCATCGAACGGAGCTGCAGTTGCAGAACAACAGTACGATTGGCGGTGGTGCTGCTCAAGGCGGATTGGTCTTGGTGAACTCGCCCGGTTTTCTGACCTTGTCGCAGAGCCGAGAAAACGGCAGTACGGAGACGGTGC